>JAGDYQ010000032.1:1764724-1771023 GCA_021962125.1 Bulinus truncatus | reverse complement strand
TGTTTAACCTGGTACAATACGGTTCAACCTGGTACAATACGGTCAGAATTTGGTACAATACTGTTCAACCTGGTACAATACTGTCTGAACTTGCAACAACAAATTCAACCTGGTACATACTGTTCAACCTGGTACAATACTGTTCAACCTAACTACTCAACGAAAACAAAATACAATTAATTTTTTGACGTTTCTGTTCACTGATTAACTTCAATTTACTGTCTCAAAATAAAAAATTAAAGAGAAATATTTTTCTTCTCAGGAGTTAGTTCAAATTTAACAATCAATCTCATCGAATATTGTTGTATTTATTAAACACAAATATGAATAGCGCTCTTTGGTTAAATCTTTTGATCTCCTGAACAGGTCAATAAAAATAAAAACTGTAAAAACATTTCTATGTCATTCGTTCTACACATCTAATTTCAAATGGTTCAGGGCCGACCACAAATCCAGCGGTTTCAATCACTGGGGGAACCTGTCCAGGACAGGGGGGGAGAAATTCAAAACTTTTGAAACAATGGGGATAAGAATAAAAATAACTCCATATTAGCCGTAAGACTTTCCAAGACAAACACGTTTTCCAATAGAGAAAGGAATAAACTCTTCTCTCTTTACAATGTTGCCTTCTTCATCGAGAAATCTTTCAGGACGAAATGTTTCAGGGTCTCCCCAAATTTCTTTACTTCCAAGTACAGCGTCGAGATTTGGCATGACCTATTGAAGCCTTTAGGGATTGTGTAGCCAGCCACTGTCGTATCGAGGTTACATAAGTGCGGAAGGCTCAAAGGCACGATCACTGGCTATCCTTTGAACACACATAATGAAAGCTGTTAAGTATTTCATCTTCTTTTTATCAGTTATGTTAGGTAGTCGTTCCCTTCCAATATGTTCCACAATTTCATGAAATATTTTATTTTGAACATCTGGATAATTTAATGCGTATAATAGACACCACAAGATGGTGGTCCTGGTAGTTTTCAGTACCTGCAAAATGAAAAAATTATCGATAAAACAGATGTACAGATGCAGTTCCTCATCATGGTAACCCTTTACACCATGTTGTTGCTCCCTTTTCATGACATCGAGGTAAGCCACTATAAAATTATCCAGATGATTAGGATCATACAGTTGTTTGATTTTGTTTTGATGTTGTTTGATCTATCTATCTCTTGATTGAAGTTTCGAATCTGAGAAAAAATCTCAACTAGCTTTTTACCTTTGAACAAATCAAATGGAAGATAGTAGAGTAAAGGGAAAAAGGCAGTTAGAAATGTTGTTCCGGGATTGGTTTTCGTATTTTCGTTGAAAAAGTCGCCCAACATTTTTTCAAATTTGGGATCATCAAAGTGAAATCTTTGACCGAAAATGATGGAACATATGATATTAGAACACACCCATGTTGGTCAAGTGACGAAGATCGACAGTTGATCGTTAATTTGTGCCACCTCTTTGGTCAAGTTTGACACCTCCTCCCTGATCTTCTCGGCCAAAATATTTTTACCCATACCAAAGTCTCTAAGAATAGATAAACACGTTGTTCTCTGAGCTTTCCACTCAGCCCCTGAAGTCGCTGATACTCCTTTAGTGAAGTTTGGCAATTTTCTGGCCAGAAGATGTTTGCTATATCTGTCTGAGAAATAATCTGCCTTCTGGACGAAAGCTTCCTTCATGGCTTCAAATGTATTGATAAAACCCATCTGTAGTCTCAAAGATATACTCATACTTATCTGCCCATTGTTTCAACTGCTTCCCTGGGGTTTCTCTCCAACAAGTACAAATGTCCGATTATAGGCATGCGATCCCTGGTGAAGGTGGGAGGTTCTTATGTACGACGTGACCAGTAAAGATAAATGACCAACAGTCAGCAACAGCAGACAGGCAGACAAGTTGAATCTCAAAATACGAGGATATTTCGTGGATCATTTTAAAACTTAAATGGTAAAAAAAAGCCCAATAAACATAATGATAACATAACAATGATACATAAACATTTTTAAGAAATAATTAAACTAGACTGTAACAGCTGTGTCAAAAATACTTACTATAAAGCTGGAAAGAAAGTGTAACACATTTAATTCAAGTCTTCAGACAACATGTATGGCCGCTGTATTTGTGGCGCAGGTTATTGAAGTCTCTACACAACATGTATGGCTGCTATGTTTAAGGCTGTTTGTTATTGCTGTTGGATGTTTTATTTATGTTGTTATTTTAGACCAAAGTACGAAAGAATTAAAGTTTATTTTTACAACAATAAGATCAAAAATCAAGGCGGGCAACACATGTGGGTGATTGCAGCTGCTATCTATCTATCTATCTATCTATCTATCTATCTATCTATCTATCTATCTATCTATCTATCTATCTATCTATCTATCTATCTATCTATCTATCTATCTATCTATCTATCTATCTATCTATCTATCTATCTATCTATCTATCTGTCTATCTGTCTGTCTGTCTGTCTGTCTATCTATCTATCTATCTATCTATCTATCTAACATTGTTAGGCCCTACCTACCTACATATGTACAACAATTGTTAGGCCCTTCCTACTACATATGTACACCAATTGTTAGTCCCTTCCTACCTACATATGTACAACAATTGGTAGGCCCTTACTACCTACATATGTAAAACAATTGTTAGGCCCTTCCTACCTACATATGTACAACAATTGTTAGGCCCTTCCTACTACATATGTACACCAATTGTTAGTCCCTTCCTACCTACATATGTACAACAATTGGTAGGCCCTTACTACCTACATATGTAAAACAATTGTTAGGCCCTTCCTACCTACATATGCACAACAATTGTTAGGCCCTACCTTTCCATATGTACAACAATTGTTGAGGCCTTCCATACATACATATGTACACCAATTGTTTGTTCCTTCCACACCCACATATGTACAACAATTGTGAGGCCCTTACTACCTACATATGTAAGGAAACAATTGTTAGGCCCTTCCTACCTACATATGCACAACAAATTGTTAGGCCCTTCCTTTACCTACATATGTACAAGCAAATTGTTAGGCCCTTCCTACCTACATATATATGCCTAAAACAATGTTAAAATATTCCATTTTACCTGGCATAGACCTAAACAAATGTTTTTTTTTTTTTACATAAGGGATAAACATTCCGCATTGTAAACACGTAAACTAGGTCAATCGATAGAGTGAGAAGACAGAGGTCGCTTAGTTTTACTTTTAGACTACATCACCTATCACAACGAATGACATCATTTATTTACATCACGTCTATTACAACCAATAACATCATTTAACTACATCACCAACTCACAACTTCGATGACAATCATTTTACTTCATCACCTATCACAACCAATGACATCATTTAACTTCATCACCTATCACAACCAATGACATTTTTCTATAGAAAAACAAATTAATAAAGCTATAATTTATATAAACAGGCCAACTGGATGCATTTCTTATTACTATAATTAGCGTGTAAACTAAACTATAATATTAATTCATTTGCATGCTATAAAGAAAACCTATGTATAAGGCAAACATGATTTCAGCTCCTTTTTCTTTGAATGAGATATTTCTTTAAAAATCCGTCTGTGATAGAAAAACAAACGAGTGTGGAGTTTGATGTTGAGAGGCACCATTGAAGACAATGGTAGGTGAGATTGACCGGGATTGGAACCGCGTCTATTATTTATGGATATGTATGCAGTGGCGTCAGAGTGCGGGCTGCGTGGTGGCACCAACAACAAGGGTGACACCAAAGTGAACAACTCTAAATTTCATAACAGAAAGAACTCGGAATAGTCGGTTTTTATAACCGATCATGAATATAAAACATGAGCATTTGCATAAGGGTGCCACCATACAGAGAGCATCTGGAGCTTACGTAAATGAATACAGTTCAAAGAAGCTGCTGGAATAAATTTAGGAGTTATTTGGAAACGCCCTTAAAAACGCATGTAGTCACGTGGTTGTAAAATGCGAAGACGTATGGTTTTACACTAACACACAGGCCTGAAAACTAATTTACATCTTTCTGAAATACAAGGTCATAATACTATCGTTTTTATCGGTAAAGTATTTGAAAGTAAGTTCTTTTGGGTCTAGTGCAGGAAAAATTCGAAATTTTTATCATTTTTCATGACGGAAGTCTTGAAGAAGTGACACCTGCAATTTCGTCACCGGGTGACACCAACCATAGTGACGCCACCCGATACATATATAACGAAGACGGCTCCAAGTTATTTGTCCAACATATACGTATATGGGATTGACACTAACGCGATATGTGGAAAACCTATAACGGATTATTACCCGAGATTTGCTATTAGATATTTGTGGTTCCACTAAATACCAATCTTCTCCAGTTGGCCATGGCCCTGACGCAGTGATTTGACCTGACGCGAACCAGACGTGGAATTGGACCATCTAAAAAACAAAAACTGATTTACAGATGTGAATATTGCTGTCCCTGGTAGAGGCCGATTCTGAAGCTTCAATGGACCCGGAGAAATTACACCAGTGACCGTCAACTCGGAGGATCAAATAAAAATCAATACTGGATAACTTGGCGCCCGGCGATGCCGGGACCTGACCACTGTCAGATTAAATAATCATCAACACTCAATATGCGGAGTGGGGAGGGGCTGCCCCCAGTCGACACCACCGAGCAGAGGACAGCAACATTTCGGCCTAATGGATCTACAAATATGGTTTAACTTTGTATTATCGTTGGATTGTTTGTTTATGTTTCATTAGCTGACCTCAGACCCAATCTGATTATTTGCTTTATTATGTTGGATACATAGATCTGAATTCATTAACGCTATCGGGCGCCTGATTCGTGTTCATTAACTTTATTATCGTAGGCCCACTGCATTATATGATTCATTTTGCTTTATTATAATTAGGCCATACAAGTCCTCAATTCAACTAGCTTTATTAGCTGTATCAGTTACAATTCATTAACTTTATTATCTCATCTTCATAAATTGTCTTCCACGGACCTCGTTTTACTGATGCTGTATTCTCAAATTGCGCAAACTCCATATGAATATTTCCGAAATCATGTGGTGGACGTCACCACATCAACGCTATGAACAATAAGTGAAATTGGCTGCTGATCTGGCACATTTGCATTTCGGTTTCATTATGTGGTGATTGCGGACCTGGATTATCAGCTGTTCAGCGTTTTTTATTGATGTGTTTCCTAGAAACATCAGTCGCAATGGTTAGTCTAATTGGTTGCTTCCCTGTAACTAATGCTGCATGACGAGAAAGTCAATCAGTTAACTTTCCCCATATTCTTCTACCGGACGAAGGTAAATCGTTATCTTCCCATATAATGCCGGGAGCGAAATTAATCAATTAATTTAGCATATTTAACACCGTACACGAAAAGTGAAATACATGATTAATTACGTTGCTAATGCTGAAAGTTGAGTCAGATCAACAGTTATCTCCCATGTTCATGAACGAAAATAAAAGCTAAGCTAAAAAAAAAAATAGATTTGATACAGGTTTCTGATTTAAATGCCCAAAATACCAGAATTAGTCATTAATGTGATTCAAACAATCTTTTTTTAAAAAACAACAACGATTAAACCCCGTACTGGGTGATTTCTAGGTCACAAAGGTAACAATAAATACTTGTTGCCATGAATCATTTGAAAAACAAATTGTTTAGTTTAACGTTCTGAAAAATCATTTTCAAAACTTACACTAACTCGATACGTGATCCATAAAAGAATCCTCTGTGGTGTCTCCCTGTACCTTTCCCAACTTCGTTAAGGCATTATTATAATAGCTTAGATGTCTTCAGGGGCTTAGAAATTTGGGAAGGGAGGAGGTGACACTTTATCTTGAAATCAGTCTGATACAGTTGACAACAAATATTTTGATAACAATTCAAATGAGAGTGATATTTTAAAGATAAATTGTGCGAATGCTGATTATGTGACTGCCATCTTTACCTTTAATAGGGAAAGGTCAGGCCATGATAGTGCAGCCCCGGAGTGCCTCAGGATGCTCAAGAGAGAGGTGAGGCAAGAGGTCTTGTGGAGGCCGCATCTGTATGAAGGCTAGGCCACCCCGACCATCTCAATTTTCCAAAATTCATTGTTTATTAAAGGGCCTGTGATGTCCTGCCCTAGGGACCTTGATGGCTGCCCTCGTTTGCCCCTCTCTTTATCTCTCTCTCTCTGTCTCTCTCTCTCTTTCCTCTCATGCTCTGTTCAGCTCTCTCACCTACTCTCTCTCTGCTCTCTCTCTGCTGTCTCTTGTCTCTCTTTCTAAAC
>JAGDYQ010000032.1:1757224-1759724 GCA_021962125.1 Bulinus truncatus | reverse complement strand
TCTCTCTCCCTCCCCTCCCTCTCTCCCACCCTCTCTTTTTTCCCTCTCTCCTTCTCCCTCCCTCTCCCCCACCTCTCTACACCTCTCTCCCACCCTCTCTCTCTCTCCTCCTCCAGTCCCTCCCCCTCCCTCCTCCCTACCTCCCTCTTCTTCCTTCCTTTTTCTTTCTCTTCCCTCCCCCTTTCTCTCTCCCTCCTTCTCCCAGCCCCACCTCTTTCTCCCTCCCTCCCCCTTCTTCCACCTCTCCCTCCCCCTATCTCCCCCTCCCTTCCTCCCCTGTTTTCCTCTCTCTCCCTTCCTGCCACCCTACTCTTTTTTATCTCTCTCTCCCTCCCTCTCTTTCTCTCCCTCCCTCCCCTCTCTCTCCCCTCCCTACCCCTCTCTCCCCTCCATTCCTCTCTCTCTCTGCCTCTCCCCTGCTCCTCTCCCCCTGCTCCCTCTACCCCTACTCCCTCTCCCATCTCCCTCTCTCCCCTCCTTTTCTCCCTTGTCCACCCCCTCCCTCCTCTCTCCCCCCTCCCGTTCCTCCTCCTACCCTCCTTTCCTCTCTCTCCCCTGCCCCCCCCTCTCTCTCTCTCTCTTTATCTCTCTTTATCTCTCTCTCTTTTTTTATCTCTCTCTCTTTATCTCTCTCTCTCTTTTATCTCTCTCTCCCTCCCCCCTCTCTCTCTTTATATATATTTTTTTTTATTATTATGAGCTCACACTTCTTCTAAAATCCTTCTTCATTCCTTTACCTTCCCTTAAACTGTACACATCAGAGAGCATGAAAAAACATCAACAATTCTTTGCATCACAAAGGGCACAATACAGCACCAGCGCGCAAGTTCTATTCGATCAAAGGGAAATGACGTCACAGAGGTATTTTATTCATGGCGCTGTCAACATTTTTTAATATAGTAAAAATACTAAAAAAAATTAATTACAATTAAACTACCCATCGATAAGAAACGAAACCTGTCCCATAACTTTCCCCATGTAATTATGTGTATGTGTAACAAATTCCTCACGTCATTTTGTTTGTCTGGATCTTGATGTTATAAGGGAACAGCACAGACAGACAGACAGACAACGAATGCGTCTTATAAGTATATATATATATATATATATATATATAACAAAATACACTAACGACCCTGTGCCATTTCTTGACAAAGTACATTTTTAACCATCATGGCCAGAGATGCATTGGTTGCTATGGTGGCCATATAAACAATGACCGTGTTACTGTCTGTAGTCAATCAATGCCATCTTTGTGTTACCTGTCAGGCAATGTGCTTTAATCACATATCTATAGTGTGTTATTAATGTGCTTTTAGCGGATCTGAGGGGGTATGGAGGGTTCTAAAGGATAATTCTCCAAGTATGTACGCCCTCCACGAACAATTTAACGACGCCACTGAAGGTCACGGTAAGGTGGTTTAGGAAAATCTTTTGTCCTGGTTTTTATTTTGTATGTCAAATGGTCTTACTCCTCACTTGCAGCACCTGTCTGTCCTACTCTGATGACCAACTAGCATTGACCGATCATGTCTGGAGGTCCAGGGCAAAGTGCTTCTTGTCCCAATTCCTTCTGCCTACTCTCCCCGCCCGAGATTCTATTACGTTAATGCTGTGTTTCTCAAAGCGTGGCTCGCAGATGAATTGCGGTCGAGAAAAAGTTAATATTTAAAATTTAAAATTCGTGAATCTATGTTTGTATAATGACAGCTTTCTGGCGCGACAGAATCATGCGTTGTGCAAAATTCTACAGGTTTTGATACAGAACTATACCTTTAGATCATTCTTTATTCTTTTATCGTAGTTTCTCTTTGGCAGGTTGGGTCGGGAAAGCAAAAAGTTTGAGATACCGGTTTACAAAAAAACAAAACCTGGGCTGTAAGTACTGAATCCGTGTGTTCTGCTGTAGATTATTACTCTCATTGTACTGTCCTTATTCAGTAAAGTCCCCTTAGCGGATGAGATGTTGTTATTCAGCACATCACATAAACCACAGAGTGAAGCGATGTTCTCAAACTGCAGTTTATCTTGATGAAACCATAGACTGATCAGTAAAAGTACGTCAGTGGTTAGTTCACCCCCCCCCCCCTGCTACCGGTCCGTGTGGGATCAAATGGTACTGGACCGCCCCAGAAACATTCAGTTATTTCCTATGTATTTTACTGTTGTGCATTTACTTTAGATATTGTGCGACTTTCCATGGGACGATAAGGTGAACCGGGAGACGAGCGGTAGTTGCATTGTAAATCAAATAAATCACGTCATCCCCCTTCCCCCCACCCCGGGGTAAGCGGCAAGGAAGAGGTTGGGGACCACTGTTGTACATCATACGATAGCCTCACAAATACGCATCGTATATTTTTTTCCAATCACTTCAATCCATGATAATGAATAGAATTGGAAAGTGTAGGCCTAAAGTTTCGGAATGTCTAATAAAGGGTAACACCCTATGGTTAACGAGTCCAGAGGAAAGCCTATTCAACGTAGTCAATTTATTTCC
>JAGDYQ010000032.1:1698741-1756724 GCA_021962125.1 Bulinus truncatus | reverse complement strand
AAAAAGGGGCTTATTAAGTACCGTTTTTTACTATATAAGCTGTATTAACAAAGGAGCGCCCTAGATCTCAGCAACCATAGGTCCTAGACCCATGATGTATATATCAGTTTGTAGGTCTTGGCCTGCCATGTGTCCATCAAAAGTCCATTTCGCGATCTGACCTCTGAGGGCCGAATACCAGGGCTTCGTATGGTACCATTTTTTACTATATAAGCTATATTAACAAAAGGGCGTACAAAGGGGCGTAACTCATTATTTATTTTTGTAAGTTATTCAACATGACTTACTTCCCTTACTTTTTATAAAACCCAAAATACATGCTCTAACACGTCCTGTGTCCAAGATTGGAACAGGCTCAATTGCTTGTTTTTATTTCTTACCCCTTTCTTCACCCACACCCCACAAAGATGATGTTACGTATGCAGTGGCGCCGAGAGCCAACACGGGCCCCAGGGCAAGACATCATTGCGGGCCCCTTAATAATCAATAGGTCGTAAAAAATTGACATGGTCGGGGCGGCCGGGCCCCCTTACAGATGCGGGCCTCCTGGGAATGACCCCCTGCCCCCCTCTCGGCGTGCCTGTACGTATGGCTAACCCAACCACCATACCCGTCTGTCCAAAAAAGAATTGACGCGAGGTTCCATTGCTTGAAACCCATGACACCTGTCAATCAAACTAATAGCGCACGTCTGCAGCTCTTCACCATTGTATCATTCAGAATTAGGAAATGAGAATCCTATTGTTCAAGGTAATATAGATGCTATGACTTTATGTAGGCTAAATGTGGCAGTTCCAAATTTCGGTTTATTTTTCCTTGCTTTTTAAAAAAAATCTTTTCTGATCTATTTCTGTTTATATAGTTGGGTTATTTACTGATTATTTTTCTTGATTCTTCTTCGCAACTCTGAAATAACTGCATTTGTGTAAAAAAAATTAACGCATGTATGTGTTGGCGTTAACTAATCCAATCACATAATTTTTTAACGCATTAATCACGCGTTCATTGCAGTTAATGAGCATCCCAAGTAATAATATATTTTCTATAGTATAAAAAAAATTCTTTAACGCTCATTCGGCCTGTCTGTATTTTTAGCTAACAAATAATAGTTTTATTGGTACTCAAGGTATCGCTTTTTAACAAAAAGAACCGGAGCACAATGCCAGGGTCCCGTGTCCATGGCGGTTTTTTCAGAAATCACCCTGGATGCAATATGTATATCAATAATAGCGGTCTCACGTCTGCGTTAGATCGAAAGTAGGAATGAAGAACTCAAAATGGCTTCTTGTCGGCGTCTCAATTCGGGTAAATGTTTTTTTTTTTTTTAAATCTACAGTTTTGAATCGTTTCTGCGGTTTTTAAACATGAAACCTAAATCTAAAATGTGAAAAAATTACATTAAAATCTTTTATTTTATTTCTTTCAATTGAAAATATCGGATCTAACCGAAACCAAAGGTTTTGCAGGGTAAAGCTAGTAAATAAATAATCAGTGCCGTTGAATTAAATGCTATCCGAGCACAAATGAACGGCCCCTGACCCTAATGAATTATTTGGGTAAATGAAAATGCAATCAACTGAGGTAACAATTGATGAGATAACAATTGATGAGTGAGCGTAATAACAATTGATGAATGAGATATCAATTGATGAGTGAGCGTGATAACATTTGATGAATGAGATATCAATTGATGAGTGAGCGTAATAACAATTGATGAATGAGATATCAATTGATGAGTGAGCGTGATAACAATTGATGAGTGAGATATCAATTGATGAGTCAGCTGATAAAGACTGCTAAGTGAGCTAATTGAGAAAGTGTCGTGGACTCCAATCCAACAATTTTTTTATCTATAGGGCTCTATCTTTTTATGCAAACAAATTCATATTTTTAATGCACAAGAAATTTAGAAATAACAATATGAAGAATGACGTAAAATTATAAACCATATCAAGGGCGTGTTAAAATGTTTAAAATGTCCCCTTTAGAGTAATCTGTATTTTCAGATGTACCTCATTGGTAAAATCAGGACCGGAGAATGTCGCGGCAACCAGCACACACGAGTTTTTTTAAGACACTTGGGACATAAACTAATTCAGGGCCGTCGCAAAGAATGCAGCATAGCTGTAAGAAGAATCGTGTTTGAATAACCCGGGGCGCCGAGTGGACATTGACCATTGGTCAGAGGACCGGAAGTCAGTGCACATAAAGCGTGAGAAGGAAACCGTGCGTGTTGCTGACTCTTCAGTAGGAATTAATATGTGACTGCGAGACAGTCGAGTCGGCTGGAGAGCTGGTAAACAGGACGGGCTGTGTTCGATGTCATTATGAGTTACAATGAAGTGATGGAAACGAACTCATCAATTGAACATCTGAGAGATCGTGCACTACGGACATGCAGGCCTCATAGTGATTAGGTAGAATTCGGCTGACCAGGTGCATGTAGTCATTTGGATGGCTCCCTTAAGGCGATGAGTTATAGGTAATGCATACCTCATTTCTCACCTGACACGCTCCGTCCTGAGGTCTACCAGCCCCAGAAATAGATCAAACCCATGTGGTCGTCTTGTACATGCACTTATGCAGTGTTAGCCATTAAAGCTACTTTGTCCTTAGAGGGCACAATGTTTTGCAATATTTTTGGTGTTTACACCAATGTCATGTGTTCTTGTTGTGTTGTGTGCGTGCTATGTAACCACGTGTCTTGGTAAAATATACATATACAATTGAATCTCATTAGATGATTATACCCAAGATGATCGACCATCACTGATCGCCAAAGATCGTGATTGGTGCTAAAATTCGTTGACAATAGACACATAAAATGTGTGTTTTTACCTTATATACAGTCTGACGAAATGTAACAACAGACAAATAAAATGTGTGTTTTTACCTTACATAGATTGGTAAAACTTTAACAGAAAAATAAAATGTGTGAGTTTACCTTTGCAATCCAGTAAGTCTTTCTTTGTCTCGCTCTCTTCTTTTCTTACTTCTGACGTCACAGCTGGTAATGGTCCAGATAACCGTCAGCAACAAAACAAAAAAACTGAACTGTAAATGTGAGCCCATTGTCCTCTAGCTAATATTACAACAGAATTAGTCAAAGTCTAAACAGGTTAACAATTTTTTATTGCTTCTATTATTGTTTTGTTTTTTTAATAATTTGCAGTCGCAATATACACACAATGATTAGTTGTACACTTTAGTATCAGTAATACAAGTACACCCTGAATTCGCTGAACAATGCACAACATGGTGAAACTGACACAATGTTCATCCACCGTTCCTCTACTACACACCTGATATGAGGAATACATATTGGATAAGGAATTAGAGTCACTAAGAACCCTCACTTTACAAGAACAGTGATAATTAAGTCATGATGTAATCAGGTGAGAGGATGTAATCGAGTACACAGCCATCTCTCGTTGTTAGTGAAATATTCAACAGTGCTAGAGAAACTCATCAATCTTTTTTTAAACATTCTTCTGTTGTGGTGTAATGTACGAACACGTTTAATGGTAATAGAAAAGCAGCATTACACTAATGTGTTTGGACATCAATTAGAACGTTTTTAGAAGTGTACTATAAAGTTGAAATGTTATCAGTGGAAACAGTTATCTTAACTCTGAAGCACATGCACAAGTAAATACCTGATCTTACAGTACTGTCTACATCGGTTAATTTTCTTTAATTAATTCGTTGCACAGGTAACGTGTGCTGACAAACTAATGATAGAAACCTAGAGTAGTTATTTGATTTAATGATACAAACCATGAACGTAGTTATTTAATTCAATGATACAAACATTGAACGTATTTTAGATCAATGAAACAAACTCTTAACATATTTATTTGATTCAATGATACATTTCTACAATAAGTTTTCTTTTTCAATGTAACGAACTCTGAAAGATTTCAAGAATTTAAGTTGTCTTGTATGAGAATGATTCAGACAGGGAAAAAATATCGAACCTAACTGGTAAAGTAAACACAGTATGACATAGTTTAAGGTATATATACTCATGTATATTGGAAGATGGGTTCGGGATTGCAGTCCTGTTGATAGCTCCATCAAATATTAACGTTTCTTCATGGTTCACTACATCTTCGACCTGATGGTCCTATCACTATTTCGTTATAACTGCATTATAGCTGGAATTTTAATCACATAAAGAGTGAATTCAGTTTGAACATGACAAAATACAATCCGCTCGAATCCCCAGCTTACCATCTAGTGCCCGTCTCTAGGGAACACTACACTCTACCTCGCTGTGAAGATATACATTTCCTCTCACTTTTTTACCACGGGACTCATTAATTCAATTCTTTAGGCCTGAAGTAAATATGATTCATGTCAATTTCATGAAATCAATTCAGCCATCACAAACAATAGCTTGCTTTCTTTGTCCCCATTTAATCGATAGAACTGTGTTTATTACTACAATAGAACTGTGTTTATTACTAAAATAGAACTGTGTTTTTACTACAACAGGGTTGTATTTATTAACATGCATGCGTCAAGGCTCTAATGCTGCCAGATGTGGACAATGCCAATAAATGTAATAAATCTTTACATTGTTTGCTTAAAATATGCTTCATTATAACTTGAAAGGCTAAGAAAAAAATAGTCACAGAAGTGAGCATTAGACATATTGTATTAGTTTCAAGCAAAAACATTTAATCTCATATTTCTAAGATTATTTCTGTGTTTGTTTGGTTGCTGTGTCGTTTTTAATCAGACTTTGTCATAATGAATAACAAATGTTCCTTGCTTATCTTAGTTACAACAGTTACAAATTTCTATGACAGTGGTTGTCTACATCAGGTAGAGCAATTACAAATATCTAAATCAGCGATTGCCGGTTGTTACGTTGGAAGGATGGTCCTAATGCTAATCCTGACCACGTACAGATCGTTGTCTAGAAGTATGAGAGAGTAGATGTAGATGTTCTGGTGACAATATTTCTATTTTCACAGCTCACGTACAGTCTCTGCTAATAAGTCAACAAACACCGGTTTCTTTGCCAATAACACAAGTTTTATTATGTTGACGCCAGTTCTCCTCGCATACAGTACTTCAGTTTACGTCGCACTCTTCCGCTCCTGCTCTCTAGTTCTCAGTCTCGCTCCTCTCTCACCTCCTCTCTCTCTCCTCCTCTCTCCGACACTGCTATCTAGTCCTCAGACTCTCTTCTCTCTCTGTCTCTCTCCGACTCTGTCTCACATACAAAATCGTCCAGCTTATATACAGTAAACGATTGGCTTGGCATCCCTGATTTATTATTTCTCAATCCAACTGACTCTACAATCGGGATAATTTATGTGACGGGTCTGGGGGTGGGAACGTGATTTGACATGTAACAAGGGACACTATGACACCCTCCAACCCTGTTATCCCTCGTGAGGAGATTCTGCCCCACGACTTTCGTAACGGTTCCAACTTCATCCTACGTGTCACGGTCACGAACATTCTTTCCCAGGTAAATTGTCTCCGTGAGCTCTCAGTACCACCGGTGAATCACAACTAATTAACATGGGAGGGGGACGATGGGGCGTGCTTTTGCGTAAATTATTCTTCTCTCTGGTCACAATGATGCACCCCCTCCCCACGCACATTTTGTTCCTAAACCGTAAACTATTGTGCTAAAATAACCCACATCGTAACACCGGTTATATTAAATAGAAAAATAACAGTTGTATATGCATTAGTTAATTTAAAGAAAAGCGAAATTTAAACATACACCATTAGCTGTGTGAAATATCTTCAGAATACTCTAGAGAAACTCTGGATGTAGAAAATCTAGACCTGATTAAAATGATTGCTACTTTTACAGGTTGAAATAGAACTCTTAACTGTATTGGTTTACATTCAATAACAGATGGAGAAACGTGACTATACAGTGTCTCCGACATTTTTCCGATTTCCTTGTGTAATGCACGTGCTATATGTATGTATTTATGGACCAGCTGGTTCAGGAAAGAAAATGTTTATAACTCGATCTAAGACTAAGTCTCAACAATGTTGAATGATAGGTTAAAGGTCACACATAGCTCCATTATCTCACCGTGTATTACGTAGTGTAGTTTATAGGTTTTAATGACCTGTTTAGCTAGGTAAACATGATGCTTATGTCTGAAACTTTCTTTATTCAAATTCTTTAAAAAAACTGCTGATCAATAAGTTAGATTAATTTTTAAACGGGGTTCTAATAGATAAAAAAATAGAATGTATGAAACCGATATAAAATAAACAATGTAAATCTCAAATCTTTCTTTTTGTTTTGAAAACAGTGGACACCTTTACCATGTACATGTATTTTTATAATATTTCAACAAAAGTTGAAGATCGTTAAACCTAAAAACCATGTGTGTGTATGTGTGTGTTGTGGGGGTGGGCGCTGATGATGAGAAACTCCGGTTGCGGAACAAGGTATTGGCCACGCCCCGATATATATATATGTGTGTATGATTCAAGGGCAAGGGAGAAAACTGCAGTTACTAGTGGATAAACTAAAAAAAAAACTAATTCGACTTCATGCTTGTCTATCAGTCTATGAGAAACTTTTCAAAACGCGGGTCTCAAGGGAGTCTAATATTTTTAAAAAGGGCACGACCAAAAGCAGATCGTTCGAGTCCGTGCCGTATTAGTGTTTTTGGGCCCTACGCCCTACGCACTGCTATATGACGGCTCTGACAGGACGATTCTACCCGCGAAAAGTTCGAATTTTCTATTACATTACATTTAGACACACTTGTAACCCTTACGCTGCTTTAGGCTCAATGTTTTTGACGATGCTATGTACACATGTTAGACCTAATAGAACAGTTGAACATCTTTAGATTTAGCCTACGGATTTTATAAGTGCTAATAAGTGCTTTAAATAAGTCTAAATGATTTTCACATATTGTGTGAAGATGACCGAAGAATGTGGTAGGTCAGAAAGTAGAACTGCCAAGAAAAAAGTTACACTCGTGTCCAGTCTAATAATAACGTATTTAATGTGATGCATGCAGATTAATCAAATAATAGTGGTCAAATAATTTGTGTATGCATTTAATTGTGGACTGAACTTAAGTCGAACAAATCTACAGTAAACTTTTTGTCTTTAACCAAATTACTTAATGATAAAAAACACTTTGCATGACTAATAAATAAACTTCATAGCAATAATTTAAGCTGAAACCATCTGGAAGCAGTAAAAAAAATTAACAGTATGATCATAACTTAAGAAAGTAACATTAAGAACATAACACTACGTAATAAAATTTTGTTTGACTTCAATTTCATGTGTTTCTTGTATGATTCTGATGTGCTGATTCCAATGGTAGCATTGGTTTTTATGCCGCGTCAACCACTTCTCTGTACTTTTCAGATTTATGTTTTTAGAGCATTTTCGAAAAAAAATGCTCTATTGTCCCCGTTTTGTCTGTCTGTCATCACCCTAGATCTCAACAACCATAAGTCCTAGATCCGTGATGTATATATCAGTTTGTAGGTCTTGGCCTGCCATATGTGCAGCAAAAGTTCATTTCGCGATCTGATCTCTGAGGGCCGTAAAAGGGGGCTTATAAAGTACCGTTTTTTACTATATAAGCTATATTAACAAAGGAGCGCCATATATCTCAGCAACTAAAAGTCCTAGACCCATGATGTATATATCATTTTGTAGGTCTTGGCCTGCCAAGTGTACATCAAAAGTTCATTTCGCGATAGGACCTCTGAGGGCCGGGCTTCAGGGCTCCTAAGGGGCTTAAATATTATATATATAGCCCCATTCTACACCTTGTACGTTCAATAACCCATTCATTTGGTGCGAAATACTGCAGCACGTAGTTTCACCAAGATTTATTAAGAAACTCATCAAATGAAATAGTAAGCTTGTGTTCTGAGTTTAATCGAAAGTATCAGAGCTATGCAACAATTGACGGAGTTTTCGGACGATTAAACGACTACAATTTCGAATGTTTTCAATTATGAGTCCTATTTCAGTAACCACAAACCACTTGTAGTTAGATTTAAGAGAAAATAATTTTTTTTCAAATATAAAGAAACGTCTTTATAATATTTTTTTTACAGATATATGCATTACACAATTGAATTTATAAACATTTCCAAAATTTACAAATATTTACTGAAAGCTAACAAACGTACTGATACATAACATGAAAATGCACTAACACGTCCTGTGTCCAGAATGGAACAGGTTTAATTGCTTGTTTTTTTTTGTTTATATCAAATTTCATGGAAATCTCGGGTATGTTTTCATAAACGTTGACCGCCAGGGGCGTGATTTCCCCTCCCAAAAAAGGTTCTCAGCCACGTTAGGGATGTGACCTAATTTCCTATATAAATTGCTGTTCATAGTCAGGCCCTGTGGAGAGTATTATGTTACTATAGGGTGATAATATGGTGTGACATCATGCGCCCCGAGCGGATGCATATAAATTAAATGAATGGAACATTATTATAATACAACAATAAACCTTGTCGATCATCGATTACTGTGTGTTATTGATCAACGAGTTGATATAATAGCAAATTCAGTATTTCTAAGTAGTTACAGTATTTAAAAAACGGCATGGCTAACAGAGGTTGCAAATTTTCTCCAGCCTGTTTTTGTTACTGTTTCGGACCAAAACAAGTGAAATATGCGATTGCTCATGGTACAAAATATTGCATCGCATTGAAGTATATTTTGGGATGCCAGTTGGAGATCAGGATAACCATGGGCTCCCCGCGTCATCTGAGGTTGTTGTAGATCAACATTAGAAGGGTGGTTCCGTGGTTCTAGAAAGTGTATACCATTTTCCACCCCTATAATATGGAGGGAACCTATCAACCACCTAGATGATTACTACTTCTGTTCTGTATGGTGGACATATCAAAATATAAGAAGTAGACAAAAAAGCTCTGATGTATCCGATTATCCCATCTTTCATTGCCCCAGTGTCACACAATGAACATTTACACATCCCAATTCCACCTGTCAACGCAGAGGCTGACGATAACATCCATGATCCTGATGATGAGAGGGATGATGATGGGATTGGATACTGAGTTTCTTGGACAGCCCCATTTTCCTAACCAAGATGAAAAAGACGACTTGGTGAGAGACCTGAATCTTACAAAATCTGATGCTGAGCTGTTAACATCAAGGCTGAAAGAATGGAATTTACTGGATCCCAGTTGTAAAGTGCCCGTATTCCGGAAATGATATGTATCATACGCTAAATTCTATACTGTTGCCAACTCCCTATGTTACTGTACAGACGTTTCTGGACTATTTGACGAGATAGGTTTTAAGCATTGTACTGAGGAATGGCGTATTTTCATTAACCGTTCTTCCAGAAGTCTTAAAGCAGTACTTCTTCACAACGGAAATAGCCATCCTTCGATTCCTTTGGTCACTCTGATCCCCTGAAGGAAGATTTCGTTTTTCTCTTGGGACTGCAAGGCGGATTTACCAAGTATCCTTTTTTTTGTCTCTGGGACAGCAGAGATGTTGCTCAACACAACATCAGAAAAGAATGGGAACCAAGACATTCGCTGCAACCGGGTGCTTACAAAATCATACAAAGTCCTCTAGTTCCAGTTGAGAAAGTTCTGCTTCCACCACTGCACTGAATCATGATGGGGGAACATATAAGAAAATCCATGCAATGTTTCCGAAGTTAAATGATGCAAGTGGCGGCATATTTGTTGGTCCACAAAGGAAAAAGTTGTTTGCATCAACGGAAATTGAAGAGACAATGACTTCCGAAAAACAAAGAGCTTGGGTTGCATTTAAAACCGTTGTTGCTGATTTTGTAGGAAATAGTAAAGCAGAAATCTTCAACAGTATCATTAAAGAACTTATTGACAGCTACAGAGTTCTTGGATGCAGAATGTCTCTAAAGGTGCATTATTTAGATGCTCATTTGGATTTTTTCAGACCTAATTTGGGAGATGTCAGTTAAGAGCATGGAGAGCGCTTTCACCAAGATATACAGGCAATGGAAAGAATATATCAGGGAAGGTGGGACGAAGCAATGATTGGAGACTACATCTGGGGTTTGGTTAGAGATGATGATTCCCTTCACAAGAGACAGAAACGTTCAAATGTACACTTTTAGAATTTTTTACTAGTTTTGTCATTGTGAAATATGTTCTGAATTCTTAATAATTGATTCAAATGTTTGTTTATTTGTTAAAAAAAAAGAAATGTATTTTGTATTTACATTGTGCAATAGTCTAAGTACTAGCACTAAACAATTTTGTGAATTCAATGTGTTTTAACAAAACTTGTATTTGTATTTTCGTGTCTGAAATCTGAATCGTTGATGATATATTAAAAAGGATTTAATGTTTGAAATCAGCAATCTGATTTCATAAAGAAACACTGAAAAGTGCAGCCAAACATAACTTTTGCAAAATTTTGTTGCATATTGTAATATAACTAGGAGTGTAGAATTAAGAACTTAATATAACAATCACACAGTTTTGGGTAGGGGATGGATAGTTGCGCTCGATTGTTGAAATGAGGGTCTAGGATTCGATCTCCAGTTCCTTCCTTGTCTCCCAATTGCCTCCTTGGCCAATTGTATTATCGGTTATTGTGGAGATGAAAGAAGGGCACTACAGAAAAAGCCCCATAGTGAATTATAGCATCGAAGAGATAAATATGTCATTCTTACAAGAACTCCACAGATCACACAATTTAAAACAACAAAAAAAAACAAGAAATTTAAATGTAAAGTTTGGTAATCAAAAGTGTATATCATATATGCCAACCGTGTGCGCACGCCATTACAAACGTTAAGCTTAAATTTGGATGAATTACGTTATACAATGATCGAAGGGTTAATGTCACCGTAATACCAAAGGCAACTATTTTGTAGGGAATAAAACAAGAATGAAAGGGGGGGGGGAATTTAGCATTTGTCACTTAAAGCTGCTCGACAAATTTTCTGTTTAATAAAAACGCTATCTTCTCTTTGAATAAATTAATAATTGGACCAGTGTCACGGGTTGTGAGTAATTTGGCAAAAACATTCCCACTTTACCCCTCCAACCCTTGATTTGCACGGCTAATAGTATATAATATATATATATTAGGGTGCATCACCACAATAGAGGAAAAAATTGATTGTTTGTTTTTGAGCTGTCTATGTTTCTAATTTGTTCTAATATCATTAATAATAACTTGTGTAAAATATTTTTCAAATCAGAGTTGATATAGAGGTCCCCCCCCCCCGCCCAAGAAATCACAAAACATGTAAAGAAAAAAAAAAGTTTATTCTAGCCTATTTAAAAATAACATTAAAGTGTTAAATTATTTATTACTGTTGCATTTAATTCAGTTTCACTTTGTTGCACGTTTGTAAGGTTTACGCACATTTGAGATGTTTTTGCGGTCCATTTCTACCACTTGAAGAATGTTTTGAAAATGTTCATCCGTTCGCGCTGCTTCAACAAAGTCAGATGCCAGTTTCACTCCTCTCTCGGCACAATCGTTAACAACGTTAATAGCAGCAACATTTTCTGCACTGGCAATGTAAGAAGCTGTTTGGCACCAATCACCAACAGGCAGTTGCAGGAATCCTGTGTCCAGTTGAAGTCTGTATATAGTAAACCACGAGTCAACTCCAACCAGATCACACAACCGAGTTTTAGAATCAATTGATTGGAATCGTGGTTTTCCCCAACCATTTCCATATCGATTCTGTGGAGTTTGGAGGGCAACCACTGGTCGAAGCCTTAGCAGAGCATCTGCTAGAGCTCGCTTTTCCTACACAGGTACTTCATTGCTGAACAGAGCAAGTGGGATCATTTCAGCAGTGAGGTACTACAGATGCCTATTCAGGGCACGGATTGCTGACTTGGATATGTCTCTGTTGACATCGTTGTAATCCAAAAGTCGCTTGTAGAGCTGTAGATCATTCCATGGTGCATCCACACCCTTTTTGCAAGTGAGCCACCACACGACATAAACATGTGTTACAAATGTAGCAAATGCACGAATCTTTGGCGCTTGATCACGTGTGGTAATAGTACCTGGAGGCAATAATTGAATTTGTTTCTCACACAGTGCAATCTTGAGGCAATATATCAGCTTTGCCATCCATCGTGCTTTGTGCGGGGCACCTGGTCTTTTAAAGTCAACCTCCTTATTTGTAACATTCGGGTAAACAAGGGACAGCTTAAGGAATTCGTGGTCGTCTCGCGAGAATTCGGTTTGTTTACTAGAGTTGGCATGTGCAATTACCGCATCTTTCATTATCGTCAGTCGCTCTTGAGCCTTCAGATCATGATCAGCTAACGTAAACGAACTACAAACTTGAGACCAATCATGTGCCACCAACTCCCAATTACTTCGCAGCTTGGTGAACAAAGTTATATCGGGGATTAGGAAACTTCTATTTTCATGTCTGCAAACACATGCGAGAGGATAACCACCAATGTGATGGCGACAACCTGACCACAGAAGAGCACGTTGCAGCATATTTTGTATTGCAATGCTGGCAGCAGTCTGATGACCAGTGTTTGATCTTGTTGTGTTTTAGAGAAGGTGTCAGTTTGCCATCCCAGTGGAGAGTGCAGAGTTTGGGTGGTTCCCAGGAGTCGTGGATCTTTGTAGATATCTCACTTACAACTTTGCGACGTGAACGATCTTCAGTGGCATAGGAAGAAGCCACCATTGATACATCACCCCCAGACTCGCTAATAAGGCCCTATGTGAAAGCTGCCTGCTGTGTTGGTGTAATCTTTAATCTTGTCGCTAGTGACACAAGATTTGGCTTAAAACATCTGGAGGTACAAATACCAAAGCTCCTGTTGGCTTTCTTCGCTTTTGCAATGGCATTATATCATCCAAACACTTATCAACAAACTCCATATTATCTTCAGATTTAGAAGTAGAATAATCGGGTTCGTCACTGCTACCCTCGCTGGAAGGCACTGATATCGTTGAACATGCTGCACTTTCTTCTCTTGCGCGTTTTTGACGTTCCAATGTTGCGACATCTCGTGAACGGTGTCGAGCGACTTTTTTTGCAAGTGTTTTGTCAAATGATCCAAAGCTGGAAGACCTGTCTCCTTTCATAGACCTCAAGAATGCTAGATCTTCTGCATTCTTGATAATAGTCTCGACATTTGGTGGCCACAGTTGAAAAGTTGTTGCCAACATAGATTTCATTTGTTCTATTTTACGTTTGGTGGCTGGTGTGTTTCGGCGACTTTTATCAATTGAACGAAGTTTATAGTATTCATCAAGAAGCTGATCAATCTTCTCACAAGCTCTCCTCTCTGTCACCATTGGAATGTTTGCTTTTTCGTAAAAGCAGTAACTTGATTCAGCACAATTTAGGCAGTTGTAAATCGAGAAGGTGCACCAAGAGGTAACCTGGACGCTCACTGTGTGCTGCTACATTGCAGTGATACATCATGCACCTCAAAACTTGTAAACGGTTAGGTATTCGAAAAGAATTCCAGTAATTATAGAATCATCAACACAGATTGCAGGGCCAATGCCAAACAATTCAGTTTTCTGAAGAGTTTGTGGTTTCTTTGTTCGCGAGGCAGGAGACGCAGTAATAACTGGATATGCAACTGTTGAAGTGATGCCAGGGTCAGCCAGCATTTCCTTAGAAGGTGTAAACATTTTATTGTTGTTTTTCATATAATTCCATGTTCTGATTTTATAGGTCGTTGATGTATCAGAAATTAAAATAATATAAATAAAGAAATTAAAATGCTTGCCTTGGTCATCAATATGCGGTAAGGAAAAGTGTTGTTTTTAGCCCTAATAAAATGTGAATTTAAATTTTATTTCAAGCACAACTGCTCATCAAAATTGATCATAGCTACCAAACATTATAAAACAAAAGACTATAAAACAATTTATATAGCGCTTCACTTTGTATGTAAGTCTGTAAGACTTTACAAGAGAAAATGGTTTTTTTATCTAAATTTCGCTTAATTATGTGGCAAACTTTGTTGAAGTCCGGGGGACCTCTAAATATTGTCAAATATTTTTTATATTTTTTACACAATGCTTTTTTTATCAATGGAACAAATTTAAATAGCCAGTCAGATCAATTATTAAAATTTTTTTAGTAATGCACCTAATATATATATATATATATATATATATATATATATATATATATATATATATATATATATATATATTGTAAAGGTATTAACTTATTGTTTTGTACATGTGTTTGGATCACAGTTTTTAACTAACTGGAGATCCGGGTTTTTTATGTAGCCATGAGAAAAAAGTCAAAAATTTACTCTTGAACAGCAAGGACGTATTTTTAGTTAATAGTGTCTATTACCTTTGGAGAAGGTCAATTAATACTGGATGTAATATTTTAACGAAGTGGCTATTCGGACCCGGGTCCCAATAAAGTTCGATCGCTATTTATAGATTTTTAGTAATCGAAAAACCTAAAAAAAAACCTACAGTCTTAGTAATCGAAAAACCATGCCACAAATTCCGACATCTTCATTAGTATCTTGATCCCGATGACCCAACGTGTTTGATACGTACGCGCCATTCGACATCTTTTGCAAAGAAAACAATGTCTTATTTACTAAAAGGTCATCTGACATAGCAAAGGGTCACTATATATCCTGAAATAATGTACTTAGAATATTTATTTTAATTGAATAAAGTTTTTACTGCAACAAATGAACAAAGTTTTTGTGTTTATTTTCTTCATAACTTTTAACTTGCTGAATTGAAAAAAAAATGTGTCATTAACATTTTATAAGGTGATATCAATTTTACAGCTTCGCTCTGTAAGATAGTACCCTAAATAAAGGGGAAGTATCATTATACCCAAAGAGTTCATGAACTAGAAAATAAATAATTATACTTTTTGTCACCCACACAATGGCCCCTGTGAATTTCAAATCCCTACTGTTTGCCATTTCAGAATTCTTGTGATAAACTCGCACACAAACTTTCAGTTTAATAGTACAGATGTGACAAAAGTGTAAGATTTATGTAACTTTCATAAACATACACCATTATAAAGAGCATAAAATGAGATTTGCATTGATGCGTAAAACTTAATAATCTTCATAACAATATAAGTTCTGTTTTGTATTAAAAAATTACAGATCATTCTTTTTTTTTAAAATCCAGATAAATACATTGGTGATATCTCTACAGATACCATTTAATAACAAAGACAACTTTAACATTTTAAATACATTCATTATTGACATTGAGACTAAAAAAATATTCTTTTGTACTTAAAGAGAAATAGATGAAATCACAATACTATTATGAATTAGAATAATTTTAGTCATGGTGGGCAGCGAACAAAATTAATTAAAGCCAAATTTGAAAAAAAAGCCTCTGTAACTCAACATTATCTAAAGAATTTTTTTTTTTACATAAAGACAAAAAGTTTTAACAATTTGTATTGTTTTATATTTCATGTGTTTTATTTCATTTATTTATTTGTAAGAATTCCCAATGGTTATGGTAGTTTCTTTTAAATACATTAATAAATGACAACAATAAGTAGATAATAATATTACGATGTTGGTCATATATACTATGGAAACTCATTTTTCACAAGCTAAGTTTTTAAAGAAAATAATAAATATTTTTTTCATTATTGTACTACAGAAAATAAATCAAAATAAAAAAAAATATGCACATAATGAATTCCCAAAATGTTTTCAAGAAACCTGGTCAGAAATTTTCGTGACCAAACAATGTCGTAAAATGGAAATCTCACGAAAATTAATCTTATGTTATCAATTTGGTTACTAATTTTTAAAGAGTGTTTTGTGTTTTTAACTTAACA
This sequence comes from Bulinus truncatus, assembly GCA_021962125.1. Lineage (NCBI taxonomy): Eukaryota > Metazoa > Mollusca > Gastropoda > Planorbidae > Bulinus > Bulinus truncatus. The sequence continues at coordinate 1,740,909 of JAGDYQ010000032.1, read as the reverse complement.
ATTAAATCATGCAATACCAACAATTATTATAAAATAAAAACAATAATGAAGTTTATATGCTAAATATAATATAGCTAAGTACATATTAGCCACGGGTCCGAATAACAATCGGACTTTATTGGGACCCGGGTCCGAATAGCGGCAGCCTCTATTGGGATTCGGGTCCGAATAGCCGCAGCCAAAAATTAATGCCAAATATAAAAATAACAGACACTGCGTACTTTTTATTATTAATTATTTTAATGAAATTATTGGTATACTTGCACTGACCTATAGATATCAATTTGTGCGAAAATCCCCGGAAACAGAAAAAAAAATAAATGTGTGGTCGACCGTACATATGCTAGTAGTCGACCACACGTGTGGTCGAGTAACAAGTGCCATTCTAGAATTTATCTAAATTCAATTACCAGTGTTTCTAAACAATAAGGGTAGCTCTTCACACTCAATCTACTTTTAAAATAAAAAAATATGGCCATGGGATAGCCAAAAAATATATTAAGGCTTAAGGCCTACAAAACGTACACCCTATAAGAAAAGGGCATTGTACTAGCTATTGATGCATGCTGCATATTGAAAGCCATATATGATTAAAGGCTAATCTAGTCATATCTTAAAAGTACTTACACATTTCACCAAGTACAGACGTATGCCCAGCAAGCGAAGCATGGTAATATGCAAAATATCCTTCCAATACAATATGGATAAAAGCACATAACATAAACCAACAGAGTGCAACTCGTCGTTTGATACAAAACTGTTCTCTCCTTTTTCCAGTAATAATCCACGATACAACAACCACAAGTCCTGATGCTATAGCAAGAATAGCTAATATTTCTGCAGTACTTTTTACGTTGGAAATATAGTGAGGTAATCTAAGATCCTTGGGTAAATAAGGATGTTTTACAACAGATTGAGACTGGGTGGTTGCCATTTTTTCAATACAAACTACTTCGTTACAGTTTACAACCCGAACAAACCGATGTATAAGAATGGCGTTATATTTGCCAGATTCCTCTCGCATATATTTTTAAACGAAATATTAAATATTCTGAATTATATTTTGTTCAGTTAGAATTTGTTATTATAATAAAAAACGTAATTACATAATACACATTTAGAGAATTTTTTTAATGATATGGCAAAGTCATTTTATTAGAAATTAACTTTATTAGTCTTATAGTATCCAAGACTTAACTGGCATTGAAAAGAAGAAAAAAATCATGAAAAAAATCGCCGGTCGAGCTCTTCAATAGGAGATGAAAAAAATAATACCCGGTTCGCTAAATACTCGACAATCGTTTGACGCACATCACCTGATCCTTTACGTGTTGCCGTTCAAATCCTGATAAACATCGTACTATGTCATACTGGCACGTTTAAATGTGATTCTTTGATGCACCTAACAAATATGTTTCTTTTCGAAAATAGACAGGCATGTTTGTAGTGATGGGACCAATCCTAGATTTACCATAAAGTAAGGCCAGGAGAAAAAGGGGCAACACAAAGTTTTCCAAGCCAAATTTATCTGTTAAATTAATGAATTAATTTGACTTTCAAAAATAAAAAAAAGAAACAAGAAAAATGTGTCTTGAGCGTTCTCTCATGTACATCTTCTTTATCCTGCACATCTTTAAAATAGTAATGTTTCTTAATGAAGCGATATTGTACTGTTTGGCATCCTGCTATGCAGCCCCGTAGCCAAGGGGGAGGGGCACTGGGAGGCCGTGCCCACCCCCCCCCCGCTAGGTGTGGAGTGCCCCCCCCCCGCTTAAAAAAGAAGAAAGAGAGGAAAAAAATAAAGAAAAAGTAACTAAAACGAGAAGGCGCTCCCTTGCTGGGTATTGGTGCCCCCTGCTTACTTTGACCTGACTACGGGCCTGCTGCTATGCCCTGAAATCATTTCATGTCATAATACTATGTCAATAAGTGTACTGGTGTCATATTAAACGAAAGGGGTTAATGTGCAGATGGATGGGGTATTATCCTGAAGTGTTATTAACAGAGCTCAATTTACCGCCGGGGAAATTCCCGGCTCTGCTTTAGCTAATTTCATCCCCGTCGGGGATGAAACTATAGATATTTATCCCCAGCTATGCAGAATTTTTTTCCTTCCCCGGCACTGGTTATTTTTCTTAAATCTAACACTGGTTATGAACTGACATCGCTAATGTCCCCTTGCTTGAATGAGGCCAGAAAACCCGTGCCGGATTATATGCCAAACGGGCCGTATTTCGCTACATTTTGCCCTCCCCTACACAAAATCGTTACCTTGTTCGAGTTCCCATATGTCTAAGAATGGCTAAGACATAATTAAGGAAATAGTGTAAGCCTATTTGGAAGATAAACAATCAGCCCTGAAGCGTGAAAATTCTACAGCAGGGGCCAGGCAATAGTGGGGTGGGGGGGGGGCAGGTAATACATTTTACTAAGTAGAACAAATAAGCAGAGGGGGGCCAGACAAAAAGCATGGGGGGCCCGGCCCCCTGGCCCCCCGCACGCTACGGACCTGTAAACAATTGAAAAAATGTTACTGAAAAATCAATATATATATATATATATATATACTATCATCACTTTTAAATGACGCAATCAAACAATGTAAAAAAAACAATACAATTGTATAATTCATTTCCGGTTTACTCATTGGATAGAAAATATTACAGATGCCTAATTCTTAGACTAGGGTACCATTAAAGCTTAATATCGAATGTTACTGTTTTATTATCAATTAATATCACTGATCTGTGTTGTACAGCTGCTCAAATCATGTAGGTTAAAACTTTTTTTATACTTTGCAAATTACAGGTTTTAAGAAAAAAAAAGGCAAACTATTGCTATGACCAATTTTTACCACAAATGTATGGTCAAAGATTATTATTGTGTATTACAGCTAACACATTTTTAAATATTTTTTTTTTATGCCAATGGCTTATGTATTAGCACAGACATGGCCGAACGACAGCCCGCAAGACTGTTACTGTTTCCGACAAAATGACCGATTTTTCTTCAAACTATCGATTCCTATTTGATTACATATTCCAATATCGATTTATAGAACTAGAACTATCAGACTTTATGAAATTCTCTAAAGATGGATGAGAGTATGGCCCGATGAATTTGAAAAAGGAAATCGTGATAAAAATTATCCGATTTCAATTCCATCGAATAGTTTCAATAGCTTAAATATCTGATTCCGATATATTGTCCCATAAATACTATCTATCAACTTTTCCCTTTCTCAGCCAATGAAAGGAAACTAAATCGTTTGCTAAAGGTTATCAATGTCAAACTTTGGCTGAGTAAAGGTGAACGCCCATAAGATGTTACAAAAGTAAAGTCATTTTATAACCCCATCCCCCCAAAGGGCAAATTGGGGCAGATCAAGTGTAGAATTCATTTTTAGTAGCCACGGCAAGCATAACGTCCATCCACATCTATAATCCCTCACACATACTCCCATGATAAGTTAAGGCGAAAAAATATCTTAGTCAGCATAATCAGTGTGTACGAGGAGTCAGCCCCACGGTTATCATTATTTCGTTTGTTTGAAGCAACTGCTTTTGGCAAATTTTGATATTTGAATCTGTAGCAACAACTGATTCAACCAGTAGCCTCGCCAACAATTTGTTTGCGTACGGCCCTCATAAAAAAAAAGAGAATGCATAAATGTTCCGTGGACTCCACCCTACCGGGCCTTGTTGGGCATACTTTGAAGTTTCTGAGTTTAATTGCGCCACACGTTGTCTATCGTTTCATAACCTAAACACAGCGCCAATAAGTTCTGCTGTTAATTTGATCATCAGGTTTCGAGGATAACTATAACTTTTATTTCATTGTCTAAGTTCTGCTTATATTTTGAAGGTCACTTTTAGAGCTATATGCGACCGAAACCGTAACGCTTTTATGTTAAGGGAGCAGTAGATGGTTACGTTTAGGAGTCCATTATACAGGACCATTTTGTTTATGCCTCACTTGTGAATGCAATAGACCCGCATGCGAGACGCCAGTTTGTCACGCCTGCTGTAAAAAAAACTGAATCAGGTGGTCACGCTCTTTTTATTTTTTTATTTACAACCCCAACATAAAATCGCCGCTGAAACTGTAGGGGGAACTTATACCACGACCTGAAAAACTTTCCCTGAGCTCGAACCCGGGATCTTCAGGTCGACCGTCTAGCGCAATACACCTCTTGGCCATGCGCCCCAAACAAGCGCGAAAGCCAATAGACCGTTTCAAACAAAAAAAAAAAACAACTTTTTTTCGTCTGCTCTCCACAGGTTTTTCACTTGTTGAAGTGTATCCCAAGAGACGATCGAACAACAGTAAGCTTTTTTTCAGAGCCTTACCGTACGAGTTGATTCAAATTACATGTTCCTTCAACGTAAGGATGTCTACCTATCTACCTACATACCTACCTAACTAAAATCTACCTAAATACCTACCTACCTACCCTATAACTTCCTACATACATACATACCTTCTACTTATCTACCTACATACTTACCTACCTACCATCTACCTAAATACTTACCTACCTATCTACACACCCTTTAACTTCCTACGTACATACCTACCTTCTACTTATCTACCTACATAGTTACCTACCTACCTTCTACCTATATACCTACATACCTACCTTCTACCTACCTACATAAATACGAACCATCCTGTCTACCTATCCAACTATCTATCTATCTGTACAGACTACGTCCTTAAGTGTCCGATGGAACTGGACTACTTCATGTAAGTTTCCATGGTTACCTAAAGGAGTTGATTACGATGTGAGATCCTGGTTCGACTGGCAGCTGCCAGACCAGAGCAGTTGCACACTTGGGAAGGCCTGCAAGTTCAACCACACCAGCGACTTCGTCTTCCAGTACCACGGCTACAGCGAACAGTGCACTGCCAGGTGCACCCTGTTGGCTAAAGAGCCCAATCTACACATAGAAGGTTTTGAAGAAGTTCACTTTTGCGTGACGAAACCTCCACTGTCACCTCTTGGTAAAGGTAAATGATGACATGGTTCTCTCCACCGCTGTCAAGATTGTCTAGATATTGGCGCTTCTGCATAGAAGTATTTGAAATGACATTAATTAATTATTGTGTTAGCTGATGAGTATCATATGTGCACAGATGTAAGATATATAAGCCCTTATGTATGACATAATGCCACTAGCTAATATCAAATATGATCTGATAAATGTAATAAATAAACTGACATATCAGAGACGGCCTGAGCAGTATGGGGGTGTCTAACGCAAGTGTCACTTGCGGTCCTGGGAGGGGGGGGGGGTGGTGGTCGGAAATCGGTGGTCCTCAAGAAAACTAAGCGGGGGTCCGCAGAAGAAAATATACAAAAGTAACAACGTATTTACGCGACAATAATTATTGTATTTACGTCTTTACTTGTAATTATTTAATGTTAAGATTCACATCTATAATGGAAATAAATGACTGACTAAGGGAATAAACGCATGAATTTAGTGGTCTGATGAAGTGAAAAATATAAATTTAATGGTCCGCGGAAACAAAGATTACGAATTTAGTGGTCCGTGAGGTCCACACTTTTTCCAACCACTGGGCTAGGATGTCGGACCTGGGACAAGAATTAAATTTTCTCAAGTTGGTTTGCAAAATAATTCTTCCTACGTTTGGCGGCCTTCCTTAGCAGTGGCGTGGTGAGTGGTGGGCAAGGGGGGGGGCAAATGATGTAAATCATAAGTTCTCACAGGTTACATCTCGACGGATCTGTGGTCCTAGCAAGAACACTCCAGACCCACCCATTCGTAATGTCTTGTGTGTAACATTTTCAGAGTTGATGAGCTGCTACAAGCACGTCAGGTCTGGGGGAGCGTCTACTGCGACTATATTCTTCGTCCTGGTGTTGACTGCGTGCATACTGCACTACAACACTCTCCCTCCATTAGGTGGGTCCTTTCATTAATCATTAGTAGAGCAGAGGCGTAAGCTTGGGGGGGAGAGCGGAAATGAGGGAGGGAGGGAGGGGGAGGGAGAGAGAGAGGAAGAGAGGGAGACGGGAGAGGGAGGGAGGGAGAAAGGAAAGAGGGAGAGAGGGGGGAGGGAGGGAGAGAAAGGGGAGGGAAGGAGAGAGGGAGAGAGAGGATTGTTTGCTTCCTGATGCACACCTTGCGCAGAAATCGCTTACGCCTGGTTTTGTTGATGAAGGTCCTCAAGAACCATACGATTATGAGAAGAGCTATCTAAACTCCAACGGCCGTGCCTATCCATGTGCCTAATCGAGAACCGCCACTGGAGTCACTTATGAATTGACGAGAAATGGACTTAGATAAATAATGAATATAAAAAGAAGAGAGGGGGAGGAGGAAGGGAGGAAGGTGGAGAGAGGGGGGAACGGGGTGAGAGAAGGAGGGAGGGAGAATAGGGATAGAGAGTGAGAGGGGAGAGTTAGGGAGGGAAGGAGAGGGAGGTAGGGAGAAAGGGAGGGAGGGAAAGAGAAAGGGGGAGAGGGGGTAGGGAGAAAACAAAAGGTAAACAGAAATCCTCATTTTAAACCCGGGCAAAGCCGGGTACTTGCAACTAGTTATTTGTTAATTATGGCACATTAAAATGCACATTAAAATAAGTAAAGTATATTCTTATTAGCGTTATACCTTCTTGTTCTTTGTGTTTATACCAGCAGTAGCTTGATGTATATTTGCGTAATGCCAGAGAAGATACGACCACCAAATATACTGCAAACGCGTGATGCATTAGTCAGCTACTCTATTCCTATTGTAGCCAACCTCTCCTGGCTCGAACGATCATAATCTATGTTACCGACATTAAAAAAAAAACAACACTATTTTTACTTCATTATCAAGTGAAATTTCATCTTTTTTATTTTTTAAATGTCCCATTTAACATAACCTATTCTTTTTTATTTTTTAAATGTCTTATTTAACATAACCTATTCTTTTTTATTTTTTAAATGTCTTATTTAACATAACCTATTCTTTTTTATTTTTTAAATGTCTTATTTAACATAACCTATACTTGTTTCCTGTGCACTGCTAGAAAGACCTCTACCACCAGGTAAAAAACGTATCAAAGTGACAGAGGAAGACAAAAAGTACATCATGAAAATAATTTATGGTAAGTGTTAGACGGGTAGCCAGGGACAGGTTATAGGCGAAGTTCAGGCCAAATTTTATGCACAGAAGAGTCAAAATAGACATGGAGCCGGAAAGTAAAGAGACTGTCAGCTGGTAACTAGAGAAATCCTCTGGTCTTGGTGGGTGGGGGGGGGGTAAGAGTCCTTGGGATAAGCACACCTTGGGATAACAGGGTGTGTATGTTTGATATCATCAAACTAGGTAGCTATCAGAAAGGTGTGACAAGGACGGTAGTCTTCCGGGATATTGAATATGCCTACGAAGGGGTTTGGTGGAAGGGTCTATGTTTTTCAGATGCAGATGAGCTGTTCTTGTGGATAGGTAATAAGGCTACCATCTCCGGCCCCCAATTATCCAACGCCCTTCCTCTATTCCAATAGAGTCTGAGGCCTAAGCCACCCTCTCCATATATCCCCGGAAGCCTATGCAGAGAGCCTTCAAATACCACAGAACGAATCTGTATGGGACACAAATGGTCAAACGGTTTCTTCGGCGACCAAACTGTAGTGACACATGTCGGAGCAAACGTGTCGAGAAAGCGCAGGGTAGAGCAGGAACCATTTTTTTTTTTGGCATAAGGGGAAACTGGAAATTTATATGTTAGCCTAATTTCCGATTAGTTAAAACGAATTTTTAATTCTTAATCTTCCAGTATATATGCTTGATATGATATTTCTATACGCTCTTTTAGTTCTGTGTATAGCAAATCTACTTGGGAATAGTATAATAGACGCAAAGTTTAAGATATATCGCGAATGGTATCGTAGGCCTAACTGATTAAAAATTAGTATCGTTTCTTCAACAGTTCATAAAATATGCACTTATTGTTGGCCAAATCGCTAATCGGCCCGAAAGGCGAAAAGCACGTAACGTAAAGTACAACACTGGCTCTTGTCAGATAAGAATATTGGGCGAATTAATTTGGACTTTGTCACCTTATATTTTTTTCCCCATAACTTGTGCGTTTAGTCATTTTGTCTTCATTTGATATACCATTATAAAATATGTGGCATTTATTTTGACAGGTGACGTTGGGAATAAAGATTTCGGTGACGACGCCCGTATGTCGGAATTTTTGAGAGAATTTCAGGACACCACCGCTAGGCCCGTCTAACAAAAAAAAAAACTTCAGCTGTGTAGCTACCATCCAACTGGTTGTCAAAATATGTGGTCTTGTTCCTTTTACTTTTGAACCTTCTAGCAAATAAATCGATATAACTTTCATTGGATTGTGTTGTATCAATTTAAAAAAAAATATATTTTATAAATAAATACTTGTCTAATAAAATGCTCACTAATAAACATACTTGCTAAGTTTTTGTATGTAAGTATTGTGTAGAGTGTGGATGTATTCTACGCTGGGAATTTTGAGATGTTAATGTTTGATGGTTTGGACGTATTACTGTTGTTTAGGCTAGGGAGGTTTTGTTTTGTTTAGGTATGTAATGATAATATTAGGAATGTTCGCTGTTTAGTTGTACTGAATGTTTGCTATTGTTTAGGTAAGGAATGATTGCTATCGTTTAGGTAAGGAATGATTGCTATTTTTTAGGTAAGGAATGATTGCTATTGTTTAGGTAAGGAATGATTGCTATTGTTTAGGTAAGGAATGATTGCTTTTGTTTAGATAAGGAATGGTCACTATTTGTATAATAGGAAGCTGTCGTCTATGTTAAGAATGTGTGCTATGGATTTCGACTACGAAGTTTATCTGGTGTTTAACTGTGAAATTTTATAGGAAGTTTTCTAGTTTTTAAGTTTGGAATAATTGGCGATGTTTAGGTTAAAATGAAGTTTTAGCATTTTTTTCTGGTTTTACTGTAGGGATCATTCATATAAAAATAACTTAAAATTGTTCTTTAAAATAATACTCTCTTCTTTCTCAATTATAGCTTACAATAGTTTACATGAAAAAATTCAGATTATTTATGATTATTGCCGAGAATGTATGCAGGTGTTTAATTTTTTGTACCATTTATGAGGAGATTATTTAGAATAGACTTAATTTTTTTGAACTTTTAAAAACAAAAACTTGTAAAGAGGTTAGGATATGTAAATAAAGAAGTTATTGAAATGTAGTGTTTGGAAATAAGTCACTTGAAGTAGGCGGACGATGACTGTCTTGTATACTTAAAATATATAAACAAAAAATATCATAAGGCTTTAAAAATCATGATTTTAGGGAGCATTATTAGAAAGACAATAAATTTAATGACACTTGTGTCTGATACTGAGAGTTTAACTTAGAAACAAATATAAGATGAAAGCATTTATACTCGATTCAATAGAATATCACTAATAACAAAATGATGATATGGGGAAAAGTACTCAACCCCATTCTCCGAGAATGGATGCGTTTATTGAGAGCTCTGATACCTTATTATGTAAAACAATATGTATTCTTAAAGGAAGGGTACACACAGACAAAAAGTCAGACTTAAACACTCATGCTATGGCATATTAAAAAGCTATCCAAGTCTTGAAAAAAGGACACTTAACATTCTTAAACCTTTTTTATAATGGTTGCTTCATTTCATTGCTCTTTATGTCGTATGATTTGCTAGCGTTGGTATGATCGGAGGCATGGCTGCTGTTATAATTAACATTATAATCTTTGTTGTTATTTAAATAATCATCTGTATTATTGACAGACAAACTGTTAAATCTTGTTCGTAGTTTTTGCTGGTGGAATCCTGGTGAGTTCTGAGTTGTCTGCTGATGGAAACTTGGCGGGCTACTAGTTGTCTGCTGATGGAAACTGGCGGGCTACTAGTTGTCTGCTGATGGAAACTTGGCGGGCTGCTAGTCTGCTGATGGAAACTTGGCGGGCTACTAGTTGTCTGCTGATGGAAAGTTGGCGGGCTACTAGTTGTCGATGATGGAAACTTGGCGGGCTACTAGTTGTCGATGATGGAAAGTTGGCGGGCTACTAGTTGTCTGCTGATGGAAACTTGGCGGGCTACTAGTTGTCTTCTGATGGAAACTTGGCGGGCTACTAGTTGTCTGCTGATGGAAACTTGGCGGGCTACTAGTTGTCTTCTGATGGAAACTTGGCGGGCTACTAGTTGTCGATGATGGAAACTTGGCGGGCTACTAGTTGCCTGCTGATGGAAACTTGGCGGGCTACTAGTTGTCGATGTTGGAAACTTGGCGGGCTACTAGTTGTCCATAATGGAAACTTGGCGGGCTACTAGTTGTCGATGATGGAAACTTGGCGGGCTACTAGTTGTCGATGATGGAAACTTAGCAGGCTACTAGTTATCTGCTGATGGAAACTTGGCGGGCTACTAGTTGTCGGCTGATGGAAAGTTGGCGGGCTACTAGTTGTCGATGATGGAAACTTGGCGGGATACTAGTTGTCTGCTGATGGAAAGTTGGCGGGCTACTAGTTGTCGATGATGGAAACTTGGCGGGCTACTAGTTGTCTGCTGATGGAAACTTGTCAGGCTACTAGTTGTCTGCTGATGGAAACTTGGCAGGCTACTAGTTGTCGATGATGGAAACTTGGCGGGCTACTAGTTGTCAGCTGATGGAAAGTTGGCGGGCTACTAGTTGTCGATGATGGAAACTTGGCGGGCTACTAGTTGTCTGCTGATGGAAACTTGGCGGGCTGCTAGTCTGCTGATGGAAACTTGGCGGGCTACTAGTTGTCTGCTGATGGAAAGTTGGCGGGCTACTAGTTGTCGATGATGGAAACTTGGCGGGCTACTAGTTGCCTGCTGATGGAAACTTGGCGGGCTACTAGTTGTCGATGATGGAAACTTGGCGGGCTACTAGTTGTCGATGATGGAAACTTGGCGGGCTACTAGTTGCCTGCTGATGGAAACTTGGCGGGCTACTAGTTGTCGATGATGGAAACTTGGCGGGCTACTAGTTGTCGATGATGGAAACTTGGCGGGCTACTAGTTGTCGATGATGGAAACTTGGCGGGCTGCTAGTCTGCTGATGGAAACTTGGCGGGCTACTAGTTGTCTGCTGATGGAAAGTTGGCGGGCTACTAGTTGTCGATGATGGAAACTTGGCGGGCTACTAGTTGTCTGCTGATGGAAAGTTGGCGGGCTACTAGCTGTCGGCTGATGGAAACTTGGCGGGCTACTAGTTGGTTAGCTGTTGGAATATTAGCGATTGGTCAGTTGACAATCATGGCGGGTGGCTAGTTTGTAGGTATAGGAATTAGGCAGGTGGCTTGATGGTCGCTGACTGCATCTTGCTTTTTGTCCTTCTGAGAATGTTCAGTAGATGATGGACAATGGCTGCAGTGCTGACAGGGCCTGAGATTTAGTGTCAAAGTGTCACTTTTGTCAGGTGTATTTGATGTTGGTGTGGTCGGCTCTGAGACCTCCACATCTTCCTCTATGGGTGGTAGACTGATGGCTTAATGTCGATAGTGAACCTCTGTACTTTTTTAGTCTAAAAAAAAGGAGAGAGGTTGAATATTACCAACACGAACAAAATGTTATTTTAAAAAAAATCAAAATCATACGATTTATATTAATTTCCCAAAAATAGGCAATGAATCCAGGTCAGTTATAAAATAGTACAAACCCAAATCTCACCAAAAAAAAAAAAACCAAACAAACAACAAACCTAAAGTGTAATTATTACACAACAATTCATTGTTAAAATTGATATATTGTAATGATGGAGAAAATGCAGCATACAATTTTCGTTCAGTTTGAAAATAAAATTATAATAATATAGACACATATAATAAGGGATGAAAGTAAAGTAATTCACTGGAAATGATGGATGTTGATTTAGTAGTATTTTTTTAATGTGAAAGTTTTCTTTTATTTTAAATTTATGATATAAACTAAAAGCAACCGTTTGATGGTGTCTGTTAAAACCAGATGTAGTATTACCTAGACGGCAGAAAGGCGCTACAAGGAATACAAAACTGGATGTGGCCAGGAAAACATGGGAAACCACCCGGAGATGAAGAAAGATAAAATTGTGGTTGTCTTTCCTGTATCCTATCAGGAGATGATGGAAGGTAGAATTGTGCAGGTCGTCTCATGGTTTCACTGTCAGGCGATGATGGAAGGTAGAATTGTGCAGGTCGTCTCATGGTTTCACTGTAAGAAGGAGGCAATGTTGGTGTGTAGTAGATTACTTCATCGGCTGATCAGTCAAGTAAGAGGAAAAAAAAAGAATATCTCGAATAATGAATACATACATGCAAAGATATACATGTAATATACTTTATTATATTCAATAAAGCTACAGGTACTTCTTTAAATTAACTAAAAAAAAACTAACATGAAGGAAAGATAAAACAGTATGTTTTTCAATTGTATGCCATAAATATAAACCCACCTACCAGAACTACTGTACACAGAGTCGTTCAGGTGTACTCAACCCTAGGCAGAGAGTTCCAGAAATATTTGGTGGATCTATCTATGTACAAATTATTATCGGGGTACTCTTTGTACGAGAATTTATAGAAATTAATACAGGAAGTGTAATGGAGGGAGGTAGGTGGTTAACTAATGCTACTATCCATAATGGAGAGTATGTTTTTAAAAAGAAACATTCTTGGAATTCGTTAAACAATTGAATCGATTTAATGTCTATTCACTTCCCTATATATCTTCGCCCCTGTCAAGCTTTTAATTATTTCAGGCTGAGAGAAGTTAGAGCTTGAATGACAATGACCTTGACAAGTGTAGTCTTCTTTGTTTGACTATCGGCTGACAGACATGTTCAAAACTTATAGCTACACATTGTTTCTTTAATGATTTATTTTTTGTTCAAGACAACATTCTTTCTCTCTGCGAATGGTCAAAGTTAACATAAACAAATTAGACACCAGCGACTAAAGCGCATACCACACCGCCCTCCCCCATAACCCTTCCACGGGGATTGATCTAGAAACTGTCGTGACCAGGGGGGCGGATTTAACGTGGATGCACACCGACAAAGCGCCAAGTGCCCTAATTTTTAAAATGGCACCGTCTTAGCCAGTGTTACTCTTGAACATTTATTTCACCCGTATCACTTTCTTTAAAGGGGGGGGGGGCAGTTTTATTCTGCGTGCTCAGCTTCATCTGACTTAAACCCGGCCCTGAATGGTATTGTGAGATAACAACAACAATGACAACAACAACAACAACAACTAATGTGGATTAATTGATATCACCTGATCGTCTGGTGGATTTCGAGCTTTTCGCAGGCGGATGTTGTCTACCCGTTGTTTGCTTCCTGATGCACACCTTGCGCAGAAATCGCTTACGCCTGGTTTTGTTGATGAAGGTCCTCAAGAACCATACGATTATGAGAAGAGCTATCCAAACTCCAATGGCCGTGCCTATCCATGTGCCTAATCGAGAACCGCCACTGGAGTCACTTATGAATTGACAAGAAATGGACTTAGATAAATAATGAATATAAAAAGAAATGTAACATCTCTATATATTAAAAAAAAAGTCGATGTATATTCTGTTTTGATAAAAACTGCATGTAGGCCCCGGTCTTGGTAAGTTCAGAGACCGGTCGAGAACATTTAAGTTTGAACTCTAATTAAAATAAGTTGATGTAACGATCGATAGTAGAATGTGCGGAAGCGCTTTTACCACGGGGCCATATTTGAGCTAATGTCGGTCTTGACCGGCTTTTAGGACAATCATATTATTGGGTAATTTATTTAAACCTCTGCACTTGAATGTTTACAGCATACATAATCAGACGCGGCGTCGTTAAAACAGACTTTCATGTCAAATATCAGAGAGCAAATGAAGATGGTGATTACAGCCTAAAGCACTACATCGCATTGCATTGATAAAAAATGTCATTTTAGACACAAGAAAAAATTTGCTTTCATTATGCACTATGAATAGAAAATTTAAACTTGCAATTTAAGTTATAATTTAATATTGCTCTGATCATCAGTATCATTGTTGCTGTTCTTTACAACTTTTGAACTATTTATGTTATTAAAATTGTTATCAATATTAATTTAAACTTTAAATATTAAATGCCAGAAATGAAACAATAATATTTTACTCAGTTAAAAAAAAAAAGAATATTAATGCTTTTAATATTAACTATTTAATTCTAACTCGAGTTAGTTTACAACCAAGTGTTTAATAAAAAGGTAAAAAGGATGAATAAAAGAATTAACTTTAGCATGTCAGCTTTTATCAACAAAAAATATACCATATCAGGTATCTATCGACAAGATAGCGACTTACCTTTGATCTGTTGAAGAACACCCGGTGTTACCTAAAGATAAATTGAAACGTCTATATCATAATGAATGAAAAATTTCTGATTGCATCTAGCTGTTATTATATAGCTCAATTATTTATTTTAATATTCCGTTCTATTGATGCTCAATTCTACATCTGTATTCTTTTTATAGAAATATAATATCACATATAAAGATATTCAATGTATACCTATATTTATGTAAGAGCAATGGCGTAGCGAAGTGGGGCAAAGGGGGTGGGCATCATGCCCCTGGGCTCTACTCTCAAAGGGGCGCTTAATGTTTTACATATAATATGATATAGTTTTCGAATCGGGGGGGGGAGGGTGGTGCAAAAATGGTATCGTGCCCCGGGCGCGAGTTAAAACTCGCTACGCCACTGTGTCAGAGATATAAATATTAATAGCGTATATATCATCATCAAATCATTCAAAAATTGTACAGTCACGAACATATTAAATGGTATCTCAATGATACTGACTGACACAATTATAATTAGTCACGTCATTTTTATAAAAGACACCACTTTGTTTCTTTTCCCCTCTTTTTTTTATTTTGGTCTTTTAGTTATTATGTAAACGATAAGAATTGCTACATTGCTGTGTGTAAATATGTTTTAGAGCAGTGGTTCTCAAATTTGAAATCTTTATCTATCTATCTATCTATCTATCTATCTATCTATCTATCTATCTATCTATCTATCTATCTATCTATCTATCTATCTATCTATCTATCTATCTATCTATCTATCTATCTATCTATCTATCTATCTATCTATCTATCTATCTATCTATCTATCTATCTATCTATCTATCTATCTATCTATCTATCTATCTATCTATCTATCTATCTATCTATCTATCTATCTATCTATCTATCTATCTATCTATCTATCTATCTATCTATCTATCTATCTATCTATCTATCTATCTATCTATCTATCTATCTATCTATCTATCTATCTATCTATCTATCTATCTATCTATCTATCTATCTATCTATCTATCTATCTATCTATCTAGAGAATGTTGTTTGAATATCTTTAAAGATTCTCGCTCTTTTTTTCTATAAAATTAAATTTTGTCGCTACGCACCAGGCCCGTAGCGTGCGGGGGACAAGAGGGCCGACCCCCCCCTGCTTTTGGTCTGGCCCACTCTGCTTATTTGTTCTACTTAGTAAAATGTATTACCTGCCCCCCTACTTTGCCTGGCCCCTGCTGTAGAATGCCTGGCCCCTGCTGTAGAATTTTCACGCTACAGGGCTGCAACGCACATGATATTCAATCAGCCACCCGCCTGTACAGTGCGACCAACAATTGAAAAACACCATATTAGAGAATATCATATACCACCAACAATTGAGAAACACTATGTTAGAGAATATCATATACCACCAACAAGTGAGAAACACTATGTTAGAGAATATCATATACAACCAACAATTGAGAAACACCATCATAGAGAATATCATATACGACCAACAATTGAGAAACACCATGTTAGAGAATATCATACACCACCAAAAATTGAGAAACACTATGTTAGAGAATATCATATACCACCAACAGTTGAGAAACACCATGTTAGAGAATATCATATACGACCAACAATTGAGAAACACCATGTTAGAGAATATCATATGTAACCAATCAACAAGATCTGTCTAGTATATAGGATGATTCAGTGGCGCGTTGGTTTCGGGTCTGACATATAGATTACGTAATCCAGGCGAGACCAGTGACCTATTTTTTTTCATTGGTGCCATTATACAATACGACAAAATCGTGTCTTTAGCAATGCATATATATATATATATATATATATATATATATATATATATATATATAATCAGTGACCTTCAGTCGAGCTCTTAACCACACAAAAACATAATTAAAAATACTTTACTAACAATACTGCATAAAAAAAAACAATAAACGTAAAAACAAAACACGTAACAACAAAATAGGCCTACGTAACAACATTACACATTACAACAATACGTATGAGAAAAATAGTTACTTACAACTATCATGCAAATGAACGACCTGGTCATTTATTTTCTTTTTCTTTTAAAAAACAAACTATTTGTATTAATTAATTTTAAGTTGAACTTGACTTACCTGAACTCTGACAATAATTCATTTGGTAGATATTTTTCACACAATGTTGCAATCAAACTCTATCTATTGGATGAAATGTGTTGTAACGCATATCAATGGCAGATATATTATCCTTATGCATCATCATCGTGTATGACATGTGTTTAGTTTTTCATTCAATACCTCGTTGACTTAGTTTCTTCTATTTTGATATCGGTCAAACAGTTCTACAATACCAAGTCCATTTTGTTACATCTATCTTTATATCGGTCAAACAGTTCTACAATACCTCGTCGACTTAGTTTCTTCTATTTTGATATCGGTCAAACAGTTCTACAATACCTAGTCCATTATGTTACATCTATCTTTATATCGGTCAAACAGTTCTACAATACAAAGTCCATTTTGTTACATCTATCTTTATATCGGTCAAACAGTTCTACAATACCTCGTCGACTTAGTTTCTTCTATTTTGATATCGGTCAAACAGTTCTACAATACCTAGTCCATTTAGTTACATCTATCTTTATATCGTCAAACATTTCTACAATACCTAGTCCATTTTGTTACATCTTTCTCTATATCGGTCAAACAGTTAAACTCCAAGGAAAAAAAACACTCACATAACATCTTCGAGTATAAACAACTCCATCTAATCGAACAACAAAGACCATAATTTCTCTACCTGTCAATATAAGTAGAGTATGAATGTTTCCAATAGTTTTATTGTTATACCTTTGGGCTGGTATTCAAACCAACTTTATTATAGACAAGACTATTTATAATTAAATGAATACGTTGTGTATTTTAAAAAGTCCATTTGAAAATTGTACACCACTTGCCAAAAGTAGGGAAATAAAAACTTAACTACTAACACACAAACTTTTAGCTAGATGATTAAAAATATACCCCTATCCCCCGTGTAACCGCTGATATTTTGTTCACGTCCTGTTGAAATAAATCAGTGCGTCATTCATTTAGTTCAGTGACATAATGTTCACCGAATGACGACTTGAACGTGGAGATAGTCGCGACATGCCATTGAATGAATTTTTCACAAGGTTAATTAATTGTCCAAACTGTCTTCAACCGGGGACATATCCTTTTGAAATGTAGTTTTTTTTTTTTAATTAAGTTAAAAATATCCACTTATTGGCAGCGGTTCTAATTATAGAAAGGCAATGCATTATTACGCATAATAAATTAAATATTTTTTTTGGACATCAAGCCTTACGATCTATTACAATTTCATACATAATGGAATGCAATGCAGTGGTTCTGAAACATTTTGGATTCTCGAACCACTGACAAACTTGTTCGTTTTTTAAGACCCTCGTGTAAAAAGAAAAAGAAGAAAAGAAGAAACAAAATATAATGTATTATCTATTCGTTGATTATAAAAGTATTTGAAACTCACTTCAAATCAACTCGCGACTTACCGGTGATTCACAGTCTTTGAGAACCACTGATGGAATATATTCTTTACTAGCTGCACCCTGCAAAACATTTGCATAGAGTTATATCCCATTAAACTTGATCGGCAGGCTAGGTTATATTTTGGTTTCGGGCAGATCAGATTTTTAGAGCATTTTCGAAAAAAACGCTATATTGTCCTTGTTTTGTCTGTCTGTCTGTCTGTCTGTCCGTCATCACCCTAGATCTCAACAACCATAAGTCCTAGACCCATGATGTATATATTATTATGTAGGTCTTGGCCTGCCAAGAAATGACTTTTGTCCGTTTCGCGATCTGACCTCTGAGGGCCGTAAAATGGGGCTTGTAAAGTACCGTTTTTTACTATATAAGCTATATTAACAATGGAGCGCCTATATCTCAACAACCATAAGTCCTAGACCCATGATGTATATATCATTTTTTAGGTCTTGGCCTGCCAAATGTACACCAAAAGTCCATTTTGCGATCTGACATCTCAGGACCGAAAAAAAAAGACTTTCCTTGGTACCGTTTTTGCTTATATTTTAAATATAAATAATAAATGCTAATCAAAGGGACGTAATCATTATTTATTTTTGTAACAGTTATTCAACATGATTACTTTCCTCTCTATTTTTCAAAACACGGAAAAAAAATGCGGATTTCGTTCGGCGAAAATGCTCTAAAATGTCCTTTGTCCGAAACGGAAAAGACTTAAATTGCTTGTTTTTTTCATGATTGTATTTTAAACTGGAATACTGTTATATTAATTCTTTACTTTCGATTTAACGCAGCGCCCAAATCGCTTTTATTATATTATATACTCAGAGAGGTAGTAGCTTCATTTAACAACATGGTTTGACTAATTATTGGGCTAGAGAGTTTTTTTTTTATTTTACCCAGGACCAGATGACGTAATAGATCACAAAACGAATCTAAGCGACTCTAAAAATTCTGGAAAAAAAGATCAATGCTGGATTAAATTATAAGCAAAGTGAGATGCGATTATGGCATCAAAGGCAGAGTGGAGCCGAAAAATCGTAGCCAACTGATCATTTGAGTTACTAAATTCACCTACTTTTTAAGTAGTTTTATAATACTAGTGTAATAAAAATGAATAATTTTAGTACATATTGCCATCGAATAGTAAGCTTATTAGTGATACGTATGAATACTTCATCTGGTGTACGATTGTAATCAAATGTAACACCAATAGGGCTGTGGTTACCAACCGGTAAACGGCATTTCTATATCGGGCAATTCTCTTTAACGTGTACAACACGTCTACCACACACTGGGATTTAGTCACGTAAATGTCAAAGTTATAAATAGATTGAGGTCACATGAGGACGACTTGTGTGTCCAATTGATGTAGCCTACATGTGTCATCACTGAGCGTAACTTATTAATGACATTAAGCCAGTACCGATTAATTAACCCAGTAATGAGTTAGACATAAATAATATTAAAAAAATGAGATGATAGTTTCCCCTTATTGACATTAATCCACTTAAAAAAAACAACTTATCAAATGGCAATGCCCTTCAAAAGTAAACTTTGACTTTATACATTCCTAAAAATAATTCAGATTTCTAGAATCGTTAACCTTTTACTGACAATTCGAAACAAGTCTAATGGCACAGCAAAGAAAAATGGTGATGAATGGGGAAAAAAGGTTAGTAAAGGAAATGTGATAAAACTAAAATCAATTAATAAATGTCACCTACGAATAAGACAAAAAACACAATAATGTGTCAAACTAATCTATCTATCTATCTATCTATCTATCTATCTATCTATCTATCTATCTATCTATCTATCTATCTATCTATCTATCTATCTATCTATCTATCTATCTATCTATCTATCTATCTATCTATCTATCTATCTATCTATCTATCTATCTATCTATCTATCTATCTATCTATCTATCTATCTATCTATCTATCTATCTATCTATCTATCTATCTATCTATCTATCTATCTATCTATCTATCTATCTATCTATCTATCTATCTATCTATCTATCTATCTATCTATCGATTGATTACAATTACATCAGTAAAATACATAACCGTTCTTTGTTAAATCTGTTTTCGGTGTCACATTTATTAGGGCCTTTAACACAAAATAAAGTTTGCATTTGAAACCATGATGTATGAAGATGTCAATTATCATTCGCTATTTGAGATATCGGCAGGTATAAATAAGACCTTGATTTGTTTGTATAAGCGTTGTTACATTGTTGTGACAGTGGTGCGGGGAATAACAATAACAAATGAGGTGTTTTTCCTTTAAAACCAATATCCCAGGTGTAGTCTGAATCAGCCAGAAGACCAGATCTGACCACTGAACTACGATAGATAACTCCCAAATAAAAGAAACAACTAATCGCTGTCAAACCAATGTGTCCACTAGTACTATTGTTATGGAGACGTGTATTAAGGCACAATGAAGTTTAAAAAGATAGGAAAATAAAACAATGCAGAGAAACAACCGCGGACTTTTGTGACAATGTTGTCAGGGGTGGATATATAGTTGTGGCTAATGGGTTTCATTCCTAAATAAATGAATTCGTCTTTAGTATATCGTTTCTTTTCTGATGAAAATATAAAAAAAAATTGTTCATGTAGTGAAGTATCAGGATAGCGATTATCACTAAACAAATTTGTCTCCTGAATATCGTGTCTTTGTGATTGAACTATTTTAATATTGTGTCGTTTTGTGAAACATCAGATTTGAGTGTAGCACTAAACAATTTAGTCTTCAGTATATTATGTCTTTGTGATTGAACTATTTTAAAATTGTGTGTTTATGTGAAACATCAGATTTGAGTGTAGCACTAAACAATTTAGTCTTCAGTATATTATGTCTTTGTGATTGAACTATTTTAAAATTGTGTGTTTATGTGAAACATCAGATTAGTGTTTAGCACTAAACAATTTAGTCTTCAGTATATTATGTCTTTGGGATTGAACTATTTTAAAATTGTGTGTTTATGTCCGACATCAAATTTGAGTTTAGCACTAAACAATTTAGTCTTCAGTGGATCTAAAGTTTCTTTGTGATTGAAATACAAAAAGTTCCTGTTTGCGTCTTGTGAATTATTGCGAATTTAACTCACGTTAAGGTAAGTGTTCTGTAATGAGTAAACATCAACTCTTTGTTAATATTACAATTTAAAATAAAATTTTTTCAACATGTGTTCAACACTTTAACTTTTAGTGTAAAAATAATTCTGCTGATAAATATTGACACTTAAAAAATGTTGTAACACAAAGTTAACTTTTGCAAGTAAGCTTTTATACAACTGTGAGACCAAATTCATAGATTAAGTAAGCAGGATTTATTTAATATAGACTTCAAAAAACTTGAGAATTATCTTGCATAAATGAAAGTGTTAAACACTGTACATGTTAATTAGTAAGCATTAATCAATTTTTCCCCTCTACATTTTTATAAGTATGCACTTTAGCTCTAAATATAAATAAATTTGATTCTTAATCTAACTTTGCCATATAGGCCTACATTTACCTTAAATTATTGACTCGTAAAAAAATTACTACGAAATATTTATGTACATTTATTATCAACTTATAAAACAATGTGGATGAACTACTGTTTTAAATGATACATGAACTTATTTTATTAATCATCAATAAACATTGATAATGTTCGCAACAAATAGTTTATAAACACGATTACTTAAAAAAGTAAAGTTCCCTTAGCCCTAACGGGCCATCGGGGCAGATGAAGTGTATGATACATCTGTTTCTATAACCTGAACATATAAAGGGATTGTCTGGTTAGCACAACGCCCAGCCGCCTTTACTTCCCCAACTAAAGTCAGGTACCCATTTAAAGCTGGGTGAACTTGTGGGACGACTTTGAAACAAATTTCACCTGGAAAAATTACCGTGATCGAACCTAGGACTCACAGGTCAACAGTCGAGTATCTACACCACTCGGCCATCCGTCCCACACGTTAACTTACAATAATGAGATAATGGCAGCGTTAAAGGGGACTTAGGCGGGGGAATTGGAGTAAAGGTGCATGGGATCTCAATATTTTATGGCGAGACATATATATGTATATATATACATTCTTCGACCCATTCTGTAAGAGCCGTCTAAACTTTAATCATTAAAATTTCTGACGAAGCGTAAAAATCAATTCAAAATAAGGGAAATTATTAAGGAGATACTATGTTTGAATACAAAAGAAATGAATTTGCTATTAATGAATATGTTTATGCTCAGTTCAAATTGGTCTTTAATGTATTGTGTGGAACTTATCAAATAATCAATGAAATTCGACCCAAATACAAAAAAAAAGCGATCGGCACTCAAATGTTTGAAACATTATTTTGTGGAAATGTGTAATATAATTCATTTCATACTTAATTTTTTTAATGTACATAATGCCTAGGTATTTTATAGTTGGTCTTCTTTACTTATCGCTGATATCACATTTATATGTGTTTCAACATTTAATTAAAAATCTGTAGATATTGTCTACTTATTTAAATGCATCATACACAAGTCAATAAAAGCTTGTCTTAATATATAAACACAAAAGAAATTAAAATATTCCAAATATTTTAAGTTGTTACCATAAATATTAATTTAATACTATAAAGACTCTAAAAAATTAATGCCTATTTTATCAAGTTTATCTTTGTCTAATTTCAGAATCAGGCTATCATGGCTGGATATATCCATGGCTCCAACGAAAGGGTCAAAACTGAAGTCAAAAGAGGTTTCAACAGGAGCGGCTCCAGGGACAGCAGTGAAAGTGACAGCAGTGACAATAAGGGTCGTAAACAGAGCCGTGGACGGTTTGATAAATTCTCGAGGGAACGCAACATCTACGGTTCATCTTCTGAAAGTCGAAAAAGAAAATCTAGTTTCTCTTCAGAGTCAGAGTGTAATGTTGATCGATCAGCGAAGCGACATCCATCAGGTAATGTTTCTAAAAATAAACAAAATGAACAAATGATTTTAATTAATATGGTGCAGAGCAAGTAATGGGTCAAATGGGTCGCAAAATTGGATGGGTCATGGGTCAATGTTCCCTGACCCACGACCCATCCTTAGTCTCCGCCCATCCCTAAAAAAAAACCCGTCCTCGCCCGATTTTTTTTTGAATTTCAAAATGGTTTCTATGGCGATGACCGCCATCTTGAAAATAACAACATTCAATGGGTCATGATGGGTCTGGGTCAAGAACTTGATGGTTCATATGGGTCATGGGTCATGATGGGTCTGGGTCAAGAACTTGATGGTTCATATGGGTCATGGGTCAAGCTCAGTGACCCATTACTGGCTCTGATATGGTGTTGGTTAATTTTCTCTTCTTTATTAATCAGTCTAATTGAGGCTCTACAATAATATTTTTTTGTACCAAGTGTATAATTTAATCTATTGATTTGTTTATTTATAAGCAATATGTATATATTTCTGTATTTTTTCTTGTTTCAGATGAAAGCTCTGACATCAGCACCATAACATCCGGCTCACTTGATCTTAATTTACATATCCGAAGCTCTCGAGATTCTCAAATCTCAATCCAAATGAACCAATCATTCCACAGCTCTTCTCTTTCAAGAGATTACGCTATAGCCAACCATCATCGTAAACCCGTATCGCGCGACCAGCATAAAGATGAACAAAGCAGAAACTCTTCAAAAGTACTCAGCAAAATATCGGAGACATCAAAATCCAAATGGTATTCACCAAAATACACCGTCAAGTATACACGTTTAGAAAAAAGAAGTGAGTCATTCAGACAAAGAGATTGTACCACTGAGAGCAGTTGGTGTTCAGCTAAAGATGAAAGAGATTTTGATGCAGGAGGTAAAAGGTACTTGCCGAAAGGAAGGCAAGATAATGACACAAAAATCAAGCATTTTTCACCGGAAGATAGAAATGTTTCTAATGTTTCTAATATTCACCTGAAGACAGACATGTCTCTAACGCAAGAAACAGATCATATTCACCTGAAGACAAACATGTCTCTAACGCAAGAAACAGATCATATTCACCTGAAGATGGAAAAGTTTCTAATGTCAGAATTAGGCCATATTCACCTGAAGATAGAAAAGTTTCTAATATTAGAAATAGGCCACATTCACCTGAAGATAGAAAAGTTTCTAGTGTCAGAAATAGGCTATATTCACCAGGAAATCGACACGCCTATATCGCAAGAAACATGTCAAATTTACCAGAAGACAGACATGTCTCTAACACAAGAAACAGATCATATTCACCTGAAGTTTCTAATGCCAAAAACTACCAGTTTTACTCTGAAAATAGGCGAGATTATAACTATGAAACCAGACAATATTCCCCAGAAGAAAGTCAAGAGTATAGTTTAAGAAACAGGCGTTATTTACCAGAAGATAGACAGTATATTAATGCCAGATCCAGGCAGAATTCATCAATGTCCAGACTATATTGACTTTCAATTGTTGAAAACATTAGTTGACGACTTCTTATTGACCAGCATATTATACATTGACACAATTCTGTGCAGTTATTACAGCTACAACATGCATTCTTACTGGAACATTGTTAAACACAGTTTGCTGAACATTTACTCACACATTATTACATGCATTGCTGGAGCATTTACTGCTACATTATTACACAACTTGCCGGAGCACTTACTGTCACATTATTAGCATTTACTGCTACATCATTACATACATTGCTGGAGCATTTACTGCTACATTATTACACACATTGCTGAATCACTTACTGCTACATTATTACAACAACATGCTGGGACACTTACTGCTACATAATTACACAACATGCTGGGACAATTACTGCTTCAATATTACAGTTCTTGCTGGGGCATTTACACAAATTGCTGCAACACTTACTGCAACACCATTACACACCATTACACACAAAGCCTACTGCAGTAATTGGTCCATTATCTAAGTGACATTGCACATATTCATTTATAGGAGTACTAGCCAATAAACTTCAAGTGCACGAGTTCTAGTCCAGCCTCTAATAGAAAATAGGACTAATGGGTGTTCATCAACACTTCTTTTGTTTATATCCACTAAGATATATCTCTATACTTATAAGAGGCATTTGTTGTCTGTCTGTCTGTCTGTCTGTCTGTTCCCTTATAAATCAAAATCCAGATAACCAAATAATGTGAAATTTGTTACACATACACATAATTACACGGGGAAGGTTATAGGACAGGTTTCGTTTCATCTCGATGGGTAGTTTAATTGTAATTAATTTTTTTTTATTTTAGTATTTTACTATAATAAAGTAATCTCGACGGCGCCATAAATAAAATTCCTCTGTGACGTCATTTCCCGATGTTCGAATAGAACTTGCCCGCTGGTGCTGTATTGTGCCTTTGTGATGCAAAGAATTGTTGATGTTTTTTCATGCTCTCTGATTTGTACAGTTTGAGGAAGATAAAGGAATGAAGAAGGATTTTAGAAGAGGTGTGAAGCCATAATAATAAGAGAGAGGAAAGGAGGGTAGGAGGGAGGGAGG
Organism: Bulinus truncatus; assembly: GCA_021962125.1. Classification (NCBI taxonomy): domain Eukaryota; kingdom Metazoa; phylum Mollusca; class Gastropoda; family Planorbidae; genus Bulinus; species Bulinus truncatus. Next base: position 1,715,503 of record JAGDYQ010000032.1, on the reverse strand, counting down.
GGGAGAGAGGAGGGAGGGGGGATGGACAGGGGGGAGAAAAGGAGGGAGCAGGGGGGAGAGGGAGAGAGAAAGGAAGGGAGGGAGAGGGGGGTGGGAGAGAGATAAAGAGTGAGGGAGGGAGAGGAAATGAGGGAGGAAGGTGGAGGGAGGGGGAGGGAGAGAAAGATGGAAAGGAGGGAGAGAGTGGTTAGGGAGGGAGAGAGGGGAGGGAAGGAGAAAGGGATAGGATGGAAGAAATGGGAGGAAGAGATAAAGAGAAAGAGGGGGCAGGGAGGGAGAGAGAGGGAAGGAGGAGGGAGGGAGGATGGACGGTGGGAGAGAAGGAGGGGGAGAGGGGAGAGAGGGAGATGGGAGGGAGGGAAAGGGGGAGAGAGATGAAGCGAGAGAGGGGGTAGGGAGAAAACAGAAGGTAAACAGAAAACCTTATTTTAAACCCGGGCAAAGCCGGGTACTTGCAACTAGTTAATACTAATTTACCAGTAGTTGGGTTGTTTTAAAAACTGTAACTTTTTATGATGTGAGGGAAATATAAAGTTATTGTTGGAAATATACTTAAAAGAAAAAACTTTGTGGAAAAAAAAACATATATGTAATGTAAATAAAAATAAATAATGAAAAAAAGTTTTGTTTGTTTATTTTAATTTGTTTGTGTGATATGGTAATAATTTAAATCAAAATAATTTGTAAAAACTTTTTAGCAGCTTTATTTAATCTGTTACCTTATTCATTGATTTCTCTATTACGTTCTCTATTTTAATATTCACATTTTCGAATCTATTCAACAAATGTCTAATTGAGGAATTAGATATATAGTTGCACTAAGCAATATATAAAAAAAAGTTCCCTTTGACTTAACGGCCATCGGGGCGAATGAAATTTAGAATTCATCTGTTTCTATATCATATCCTTTCGGCGTATGAAACGATTGTGTTTGCACAACGCTAAGCATTACTTCCCCAACTTAAGATAAAAGCTCGGTGGACTTGTCGGACGACACTAAATAACACCTTGATAAATTCCATGGTTCTTTCTCATCGATAATCGAACTCAGGACTCTAACGCCGATAGTCGAGTATCTATACCACTCAGCCATCCATCCCAACCAAGGAATATATGAGTAACTAAGGAAATATGAGGATATTTGTAGCGTTTGCAGAGGCGTAGTGAGGGGTGAACAAAGGGGGTCATCATGCCTCGGGCGCTACTCATAAAGGGGCGCCAAATGGTATATTTTACATATATTATTATACTGTTTTCGATGGGGGGGGGCCAAAAGGTATTAAAAGGGTATTGTGCCCCGGCTCGAGTAACGCTCGCTACGTCACTTATCATTTGGCTATGTACTACCATCGTAATATTAGCATTAGTGTATGTATAAATAATACAATCGTAATATTGGTGTCATAGGGCAATAAGTTAAAATATTATAGCTATTCTCAAAGCCACAAATTACACGCAACTGAGCATCTAACGCACGCCGGTCATGTTGCAAAGTTCAAATAGCTGTTATAATACAAAAATAAAGATTCATCTGTCTTGTTTGGCTCTCTTTCATCTTCATGAATCACGGGTACATTTCTCTCATTAGATTTAAGGTCGCTACTTAAACCTCTGTAATTATTGGTGAATTCTAATGGGTGTAAAATTTCGCTTCTATTTGGTGTTAGTTCATAATAGTGATACCGGTAGTGACTTTAAACACTTAAGTGTTAATAATTATTGAATTACACATAGTAAAACATTCACTATTACACTCACATTTAACCTCATATATTAGTGACTGAATTTTCTACAAAATATAACTTGAGCTTCAATAATATAATCAGCACCTTCATTGTGGTTGGCAGTGTATTAAATACGTACAACAGTTTAAAACAAAACAAAAAAAAAAAAACAACATCTTATAAAGCATTGTTAACCTCAGACTTATATTTAAACATATTAGTTCCAAATTATTTAGCTTAAGATGCTCACAGAAAGATTCCATATTATCAATAGGGTTAATATGAATGAGGCGTTTGTCATTGACCCTGGAGCAATCTTGCAGAGATGTCCTCATTGACAGGAAAAACTAGGCTGACGACTAAGGCTTCAATTTCACAAGAGGCCTCATTAAGACTTAATTTTGCTTCAATCTGATTCTTAGCCTTGATGGCTCTTGAGTATCTCTAAAAGTTTTCTAACTAAGGCCAGATGGTCATTTAAAGCCTCCCCTCCCCCACCCTGCTAGAATTCAGATTAAAAAAAAATATTTTTATGATTTTCATAATCAAGAACACGCGTTATCTGTTTTATAATCTTTAAATTCTCACTGAACGCCTTTATACCATGACATAATTTTTAAGGAAATCCGTTGAAAATCATTAAGAAACCCACTAGATAGAAACAAATTATTTTTTCTTCCAAAACGTACGAAAATTTCTAAATTTCATGCGTTTTTTTTAAATTTTTTTTTATTTAAAAACATTGAAAAAGAGAGGGGAGGGGTAAAAACAACAACAAACAAACAAACGCCCAAAAAGGTATTAAAAAGGTATTGTGCCCCGGCTCGAGTAACGCTCGCTACGTCACTTATCATTTGGCTATGTACTACCATCGTAATATTAGCATTAGTGTATGTATAAATAATACAATCGTAATATTGGTGTCATAGGGCAATAAGTTAAAATATTATAGCTATTCTCAAAGCCACAAATTACACGCAACAGAGCATCTAACGCACGCCGGTCATGCTGCAAAGTTCAGATAGCTGTTATAATACAAAAATAAAGATTCATCTGTCTTGTAGGGCCTCCAATCTATTTTGTAAATCCAATTTATAAAGTAAAATTTTATCTAGCTTGAACACAGTTTTCTTTAAATCACAAACAATAACAGCTTAAGTATTAAAGATAATTCAACTTCGACTATTACTACGGTCCAAATCAGCAGACTAACGAATGATGTTCTGGTCAGCATAATAAAGAATGGCCCTTAGTGTGTTTGTGTAATCATCGCCTTGCTGTTAGTGTGGTCAGCGGAGCGAGAGCAAATGTGTTCGTTCTTTTAACTAGTAGCTTGAACCAGCTGGTAGGTCAAGTCTAAGGACTGGGCTGGACGGACATATCTCAATACAACAACGATACAATGCACGGGGGTGAAACAAATGTTGTCACTGATACCTTTGATATCAATAGTTATATGATACGTGACGTTTTGAACTATAAGGCAACTTGTAATACAAAGAAACAACCTCAGCTAAGCCAAGTCGTCACCCACCATTTGATCAAGTGTTGATATATATATATATATATATATATATATATATATATATATATATATATATCTAGGTCACTCACCATACGGCCAAGTGTCGATATGTAAAATCTAAATCCTGACTTAACGAATCAGTCTCGGAAAAACCTTTGGGTGCTACAAATATACCTGAAGCATCTTTATGATATAAATATTTTATCTTGTGTCGTGTGTAATACCTGGGCAGTACTTTCATATTACTTTAAGGTAAGAGTTTATATTTCAATCATCTATTATCCGAATTTAAAATACAATTTTTGCCTTTTTAATTTTATTTAAAATAACTCAACACTTAAAAAAGGGGAAAAAAAAGGTTCCACTATTTTGGCTTTTAAAGATTATGAACTATTTGATTGGCTAACACTGTGGAAATCTAACCAAATGTATCACCCATCATGTGCAGGTGATATAGAATTCCCTTAGACATACATGCATACAGCTCAATAATAAATTAAGTCTAAAACACCACAGACATGCATGCAGCTCAATAATACATTAAGCCTAAAACACCATACACATACATGAAGCTCAATAATAAATTAAGTCTTAAAACACCACATACATATATGCAGCTCAATAATACATTAAGTCTAAAACACTACAGACATACATGCACCTCATTAATACTTTAAATTTAAAACTCCATTAACATACAACATGTAATTCAATGTAAAGTATATTATTTTAGTCTATTACGACCTTATGGAAACAATCGCTAGAATGAGATTATTTTTACAAATACACGTTTTCTTATTAAATTGTATTTTAATGTGGCCAGAATAAACAAAGTATCAACGTTTGCCACTACTTTCTACACGGAACCAGTATGGAAACAATAATTACCATTGAAACTTTGACAAAAAATATTTTTGCATTTTCAACTTTAAAAAATCTATCGGCTTCAATTAAATATGTCTTTGGTACTAACTGTAGAAAGGTTTGGAACATTTATCACCATTAGGACCATTGAGAGCTAGCCACTGGTATCTGAGTGAATCAAGTCACTGACCGTTATGTTATGACGTTTGTCTTTAGTTTTATTAACTCATGTCAACACTCCACCATTCTTCTCTTGGTCCCCCCCCCGTCATTTTTAAGAGCCCAATGTGGCCTAAGACTGAAACATTTGGCCCACCCCTGGTCTAACTACTATATAGATTTTAAACAGGTTTGCTAGGTATATTTTTGAATATTTAACTTTAAAAAAAATATATTAATTCTAAGATTGACAGCTGCTTATAAAATGTAAACCTTTGCAAATTTTAAGTGAAACAATGTATGTGTGTGTGGCTGGGGGGGGGGAAGCCAAACCAAACCCCTCTCTCCCACTAGGGTTCAGATAAAAACATATTTTGATGACTCTCAATATCACGAGGAAGTTATGCCCCTTTTCGTAAATAAATTAATCCACTAATGTGACGTTATAGCGAAGATGAGCTGAAACACATTTTCTGTGTTTATATATAGCAGGGGACGGCACTGTATTTGATGCCGCATATTATCAATCGGTCAGTTGTATTACCGCGGTCCAGTAAATTCATAGGTTTCTTTCACGTGGACCAATGTTAGTCATTTTATTTACATATTTCACTTTTATATGTGTACATGTCTTTCTTTTAATGAGATATAAATCACTAGGAGAACACAATTTAATAATCGTATTCATTCAACGCTCATGATTGATTTTGTATATTAAGTCGTACACACTCAATATTTTACAAAGCAATAGTTACATCGTAAATAAATAAGATTAACGAGCAAAAAATAATGTTCACACGCTAATGTCTGCTAATATGTAGAATGCCGGTCTTTGCAGTTTTAAAAAACGTGTTAAGCGCGCATCCTCGCCAAACTCTTTCTGTACCCTTAGGGGTATGCGTCCCACTATTTGGGAAAAGCTGCTTCATTTTGATACAGTACCACTGAGTTCTAAATATATTAATAGCTCATAAAATATGACATGTAGTCTCACAGCTTGAAGAATGTTTGCTTGGAAATTAGGTTATTTCCGTCCACAGCTGATGAACAGCCTTCAATATGGTGAAGTTTTTTTTATTTTATTCTGTCAATTAGAGTGAAATATGAAAAATGCAAATTTCAGTTATATTAGTGCTCAGCTTGTTATTTAATTTAATTGCGAGAAAATATATTATACACATTTTCAGAAATATTATTGGTGTAAAAAATAATTAACATATATGTATACAGACAATCTTTCTAGGTGGTGTTCAGCGACAAAGGAGTTTTCTCGTTGTTTCATTTCAGGATCAGTCTATCATGTCTGGCTACAAGTATAACTGTGACTCTGACCAATGGGTCAAAAGTGAAGTCAAAAGAAATTTCAGAAGGAGCGGCTCTAGAAGCAGCAGTGATGATGACAGTCACAGAAGGATCCATGGGCGTTTTGATAAATTCTCGAGGGAGCGGGACATCTATGACTCAACGACCGGAAACAGTAAAAGAAAAATCAGCACTTCATCGGATTCAGATTCAAGTATTGATCAATCATCAAAGCGGTGTAGACCAGGTAATAAAATCAGTTGTTAGAAGGAAGTTTATAAGGACAGTTTGTTGACATGTTATCCACATTAAGAATTCGCTATAATTATTATTTATCAATTGTACATTCTCTTAAAACTTTTATTTTCCATCTTTCAGATAACAGACCTGACAGCATCTCAGGAACGTCCAGTTCACTTGACCTGAATATAAAGTTTCGAGGTTCTAAAGATTCCGAACTTTCCATCAAAGTGTCAAATTCTTCCAATAGCTCTTTACTTGCAAAAGAGTACACTCCAAATAATTATCCAAAAAATCTTGAACAAAACGACCATCACATCAAAAGGGATCATGTAGAATCATCCGAAAGAAATGGCAAAAAGTCTGCATCTTCAAAGTACAAAAAATATAGTTCGAAAGACCTCAGTGAGTCTCTTTGTTTTGAGGAAAATAACAAGTCATCAAGACAAAATGATTATAGCAGCAGTCAGAGGAAGAATTCGCTAGAAGAAAGACGAAATAATAAGATCAGAAGCAACCAGTTGTCATCAGGAGATATGCGAGATATCGCTAGAAATAGCCAGTATCTATCGGATGAGATAAAAGATATCACCAGAAACAGGCAGCATTTATCACAAGAAAGACGAGTTAGTGACAGAAACAGCCAGTATTCACCAGATGATAGACGAGGTTATATTCCCAGAAACAGTCAGTATTCACCAGAAGAAAGACTAGATAAAGCCAGCAATAGCCAGTTTTCACCAGATGAAAGACGAGATAAACCCAGAAACAGCCAGATTTTACCAGATGATAGACAAGATTATATTCCCCGAAACAGCCAGTATTCACCAAAAGAAAGACGAGATTATATTCCCAGAAACAGCCAGTATTCACCAGAAGAAAGACGAGATTATATTCCCAGAAACAGCCAGTATTCACCAGAAGAAAGACGAGTTAACGCAAGACATAGCCAGTATTTACCAGACGATAGAGATTATATCGCCAGAAACCACAACTATTCATCAGAAGAAAGACAAGTTAACGCAAGAAGTAGCCAGTATTTACCAGACGATAAAGATTATATCGCCAGAAGCCACAACTATTCACAAGAAGGAAGACGAGATAACACCAGAACAAGGCAGTATTCTCCTGAAAATAGACGGTATTAGAATCCAGTAATGGAGAGTAACACAATCAACGGATTCTAATGTTCAGCTCTTGACAGACAAGATGATATTTAGGTTAACAGGAAGGAATTCATCACTCTTCATTTTACCCTCAAGAGCTACTGTTACTAATTCACTATTAGCTCAGATGTAAATAACAAGAAATTTTATTAATTAACAATAACTTTGTGTGTGCATTTTTTTAAATTAACATTTTACATTCAACTAATAAAAACTCTTTTTTAATGTTTAAATGTGAATGCTTTTTATACCAATCAGGCTAACATATATAATACAGTGGATTCCGCTTAATTTTGTACACCGCTTAGTTGAGACAGCCGCTTATTTGGGACAAAGCTCAAAGAAACCAAACCAAATAGCCAATAGTAAATTTGTATGTTTAATTGGGACAGCCGCTTAATAGGGACAAAAAGCCTCGGTCATGTGTCCCAATTAAGCGGAATCGACTGTATATTTAAAACGATAGACAGAGTTATTTAATATCTTTCATTATATTTCTAAAATTATATTTATTATTCAAGCAAGTTTGTACACAAACTTCCTAAATTGATGCATCCAATCAGAATATTCTTTAATTATGGATGCAGCTAGCAACAGTATATTGATGGTACTTAATTCTTTAATCGTAGACTTTTTCTGGTAGAAAGAACTTACTTTTATGTAAGTCCACCAAGAAAATTACCTGTTATCAATTGATCAAAAATTAAATTGCACTATTAAAGGCCTTCATAATTTAATTAAGGTTAAATATTTTTTTATAAGGTATGATTATAATTATTGCCATAGAAAATTGCTGGATTTATTTCTGAAAAAATATTTCATTAGACACTATGAAAAAAGTTTGAACGTCTTCAACAACAAGAAAACAAACGAACAAACTAATTTTTTTGTAAATAATTTTCTACATTCAGCGAGTGAATACATACATTGACTAGTTTAAATATTTCAAATGTCTGAACATAAACCAATTAGTCTAAAAATACAACAAAAAAAAAAGATGTGTGTATTGTTTCATCTGTTATTAAACAATCCATGAATACAATCATATAATAGACCGCAAATTCTAAACTGTCTGGAAATAAAACTTTCCCATTGAATAAATCGAAATTTGCCAAAGTCTAAAAATTCAACCAGAGGGTAAGTTATGTATGTTAACATTGTCGTACATCCCATCCTGGTGGGAAAGTTCGCCTGAAATAGAAAAAAGAAGCAAATATAACTTCGCTATCTATCTATCTATCTATCTATCTATCTATCTATCTATCTATCTATCTATCTATCTATCTATCTATCTATCATATCTATCTATCTATCTATCTATCTATCTATCTATCTATCTATCTATCTATCTATCTATCTATCTATCTATCTATCTATCTATCTATCTATCTATCTATCTATCTATCTATCTATCTATCTATCTATCTATCTATCTATCTATCTATCTATCTATCTATCTATCTATCTATCTATCTATCTATCTATCTATCTATCTATCTATCTATCTATCTATCTATCTATCTATCTATCTATCTATCTATCTAGCTATCTATCTATCTATCTATCTATCTAAAGACATATTTACCTTGCTTTTAAACTTGTATAATAGTCAGTATAGTTCCCCTTAGCGTTTTCACTAAACAGACTTGCAGTGCTGCATCCCAATTTAACGTAATAAGTTGGAGGATTCTATTGAATGAAGTGATAGTAGAAAATCATTCTTATTTTAGCTATAATACTGGTTTACAGTATGTCGTCAAGAGAAGTTGCAACGTAGACACTGAGTGACAATTTCATTTTCTTACAGTTTCGTTGATTAGTTATCAAAAACAAATTAGCCCAATTTATAATAAGACAATTGGATTTTCAATTTTGTTTACATTTTTTACACCCATCATTCTATCAGGGTTTCATATGGGAATGTCATATACTTTGCTCAAGAAAATCTTGATGATATGCCTGCCATGCCAGCAACTCTCTGGTTACCACGCAAACAATTAAGAAACGAAAATTTTAACCCTTCTTAGACATTGAAATTGAGACAGTTGAAATTGAGACAGTTGAAATTGAGACAGTTGAAATTGAGTAAAATAAAACAAAAGAAACAACATTTGGATTTCTAAAATACAGCTACGACAATCTTTTCTATGACAGTTGTAATATATTCAATTCATTTTAAAATCTCTTCTTTTAGTCAATGTGTGAAGTCCCTGTAAGGGATGACATGAAATCTCTAAGATCCTATAAACTAATCATGGGACGGTTTTTATTGTACCCTTCTTTCATCCTCACCATAGAGGATAGTGCAACGGCTATAGAGAGACCATGGTAGATATAGCGGGGACTGTAACAATGACCTGAATTATCCATTGGTCCTCGGCGGATATTGTTTCTTTGTTAAATATTAACATTGTGTCAGGAAAACAATAATGCTGAAATGTAGATAAACTGAGCGGGGAAAATAATTTAAAATGCAAAATTAGTTTCAAGATTCAAAACTCACATCTTTATTCACTTCACATAAATTTATGCTGCCTGTGAAGTCTTTCCCTCCTTTCTGTACTATATTCAATGTACCATTACACCTGTTGTTGAGACTGCTGAAAGAGGCCAAAGTAAGAGTCTGGAAAAATGTGGAGCTGGTTGGATCATCTGGTGGACTGTGGAAACAATTTCAAATTTTCGTACAGATGGTTTCAATTCATTTCTTTGTAACGGATGTCTAGAAACATATATATATATATATATATATATATATGTAAGGACATAGACAGACATAGATAAATGGACAGACACATTGTTAGATAGTTATATAGATAGACAATTAATTATTGTATTAATGTAGATGTTAGAGGGAATTCCCTGTAGTACGGTGACGCACCTAATGAATGGATTATTGAACGGGGGAAAAAGAAAAGGAACGAGAGACACAGACGGTTGACGAGGAAAGAGATAGAACATTGTTTTGGTTATTTTTGTTTTGTTTTAAATTTGAAGAAGGTAGGGGAATTAGGAAGGAACGGAGGAGCTAGGAAGAAGTATTTATTGTATTAAAAGAATGGACAACTGGTATTTGTGAGGTTTGGGGGGGGGCTGTGCGGAGAGTTTTATATAAGAAAAAATTGGAACTCAATGATAAAGAAGTATATTTTATAATAGAATTTAATTTTTAGGATTAATTTGGGGGAGGGGGGGGGCGGCAGCCCCCCCCCCCCTAGCACCAACCTGGCTTAGGCCTTGTCTAGGTGTATACGTCATTTCCCACAAAATGACGTATACTGCAACCGACAGTGGGAAGCATGCGTTTTATTTCAGCAGTTGTGAAATCAGTCTAGTTTTTGGGTATGGTGGTATGTGGATGCATATTGTAGTTTGTAACTAGACAGTAGTTATTGCACTCCTCCTGGGTTCACCGTTACATGTCAATTCATGTTCATGCATTCATATTAAAGGAATTAATTATTCTTATTGTTACTTTCAACCGGCGTCAATTTCGTACATGAACGTTGTTCTCTGCTGTTGTAACATCTACTACAAGTTTATAGAAATAACCTCGCAACAGTTTTAACTCTCTCCTTTGTCCACGGTAGTGCGTTAAGAATAGATAATTCCCCTAAGACCAACGCACCGTATAAATCTACTATTGAATGCATTTACCATGTGACGTAAGGGCAGCAGAGTTTTGATGATGAAGCCGGCAGGGTGGAGTCATGCCCATTGTAATATTTAAATGTAAATCGATTATTTAATGTAAATCGATTATTAAATGTCAATTATTAAATGCTGTGTTTTATTGAATCTGCTGTTGTGATTTTCCCTGTGGAACACTTTACAATATATTAATATAACGTTACCCTTTGTGTGAACGAGGAATCGATTCATAAATAATTATACACATATATAAATTACTTGACTGATTGCTTACCTGACACCCGTAGTAAAGTTGTATCGATTTATTATTACTTTAGTGAAATCTTCACGATACACTGTGAAGAGACTTTTTCTAACAATATTAGTTGATACTTGCTCACTCACAAAAAATACTTCTTTCTAGAATGGAAATCATTTTAAGCATTAGAACATTGTTCTGATTAATTAAAACATGATTAATTTTTTTATCATACAAATAAAAATGTATTTAATTAATTGCACTTATCGATGGATCGATATGAAATTGTTACATATTTCGATACACATTCCGATATTTTTCTTAAACTTTACCCTTCCGTTAATGTTTAGTAATCCAGTAATGAAGTTATTGAAGTACATGGAAAAAAAATTGAGAAACGGGTAAACTTGTGAGGTTTAAATACGAAAGAATCGATTCAGGAATCATAAACAATTCTTCTACTACTTTGTTGATTCCGATACTTTAAAAAAAAGTTCCCATTTTTTTTGTGTTTCTCGATACCTGCTAATCGATCAAACAATAATCTTCATTTTTTGTAATATTGTGATTTATATAATTTTTTTTTTATTCTGGCAACTTACTCCAGGGAATATGGTTGTATTAACTGGCCAGATATTTGATGTGTAACTATGAGACACGTGATCGACCACTTCGCCATTTACAATGGTCTCAACAATGGTGCCACCGAAAGTTCCTGACATCTCATACAACAGTGTTTTATATTCATCTGTAATGAACATTGTAGTCATAATGAATGGAATTAGGAAATAAGGAAGATTTTATTATTTTACAATAAGTAAATGTTCATAAAAAACAAACAAATAAACAAAAAAACCAACTTTTATTCTTTTATTCTTTTGTGATTTTTTTTTTTTTACATTTACAGTCGACATTTTGTATTACGAAAATTTAAATAATAATGCATTCATCTGAATAAAATGTTATGAACAGTCTTCATATGTTGTAATCATTCTTCAAAATGTAATTACCCATGTTTTCAATATATCATATCCCCGAAAGCTCTTAAAACGATTGCTTTGAAATTTCGACACAACATTCCATTTATATACGTGCGTGTTTTATTTACGTCATAATACAACCATAATAAACCGTCTCTGGTATAAACTGTTTTATAATGATTGACAAATACGAGTCCATTATAATTCTCATTACAATAATCAAGGGACATAATTGTGTTTAACTCAGACGAACGACACTATTAAATGGGTTATACCTCCCTTGCATTAAAAAAAAAAAATTTTTCTTACTTTTCTTTTTTTATAAAATGCGTTGTTAACGGCGTCGGGGAAACACACGAGGCAAAACGGCATTACCCTTTCGGGTGTCGCTGTCAACACCTGGCGGACACTCATAATAACTTCTACAACATACTGACATCAAAAGAAGAATTGGTCCGAAAAAGTTTTCCCTTTATCCATTTCATGAATTACGATTGTCTGAGTTAACGAACTGCTCTTGCAGCCATCAACAATGCTGTATACGTACTTAACAATATTATTCAGTTTAACATTTAATGCGAGTCAGTCACGTACAAAGTTGCATATATAAGTCCGTCGATTTTTAGAGGGTACCACAGTATTGAATTCTCCACTAAATAGGTCAAGGCGGTTGTGTACCATCACACATACTAAAATTGAAAATTAGCCGTGCCGAGTAGGTCGGAGCAGATAACCGCATTTATTTCCACAAATAAAGTCAGTTTACAAATCTAGAGTTGCGTGCTCCTGATGGAACTAAACAATCCTTCCCAACACATCACAAACAGGCACATTATACATTGTATCTACCCTGGTGGTCTACAAGAGTAAAACAAAAACATTAACTGCTTTTTACAGTTGTTTGTAATTTAATTTCAACGCAATCTTGTATAGATTATACGTATCAAATATTGTTTTGTTTTTTTTAAATTAATATTTACTTCGTTCTCTTTAAAACAAAATTTAGAGATTTATTAAAAAAAAATTTCTACGTCGACTGCTCATTAGACCAGTGTCCACTTAACAAAGAGGTTGGAATCTAGTGGAGAGTAAGGACCACTACTGGGCCTGAATTTGTGTAAGTTATATAACGAGATGTAAGGGGCCGCTTACTTATTACGTGACTCCATGGGAGGGGGGAGGTAGGTTTGGCCGAAGTGTGATACGCACTGATAAAGAATGGTAAAAAAGCTTGCGTGAAGGTCCAGATCAGAAATAAAGAGTGTCTTCTTAATAAGTGAAATCCCCCCCCCCCAGATAACAACATAGACTAACATCATACATAATAAAGTGGTTTTGTATTTGATAAATTAAAATTAAAATTAAAGTGAACTTTACGACCACGCTTACTTTCATAACGAAGACTTTGATAATTATATGTATACACAAAATAATGACCAACCAATCATGTTACAATAATAATGTTATTATTAAAATACCCATTACCTTCATAGGTGTACTGTGCTGTGTATTGAGAATTGAGAGACGTGAAACAAAGTGTCAGTACCAGAAATCCAATCATTTTGTTTCTTCAATCTGCTGAAGAATGAAGTGTCATGTTTTGTTAGCCTAGGTTGTGAATAGTCATGTTTTGCTAGCCTGGGTTGTGAAATGTCATGTTGTGTTAGCTTGGGTTGTGAAGTGTCATGTTTTGTTAGCCTGGGTTGTGAAGTGTCATGTTTTGTTAGCCTAGGTTGTGAATAGTTATGTTTTGTTAGCTTGGGTTACGAAGTATCATGTTATGTTAGCTTGGGTTGTGAAGTGTCATGTTGTGTTAGCTTGGGTTGTGAAGTGTCATGTTTTGTTAGCCTGGGTTGTGAAGTGTCATGTTGTGTTAGCTTGGGTTGTGAAGTGTAATGTTGTGTTAGCTTGGGTTGTGAAGTGTCATGTTGTGTTAGCTTGGGTTGTGAAATGTCATATTTTGTTAGCTTGGGTTGTGAAGTGTCATGTTGTGTTAGCTTGGGTTGTGAAGTGTCATGTTTTGTTAGCTTGGGTTGTGAAGTGTCATGTTGTGTTATCTTGGGTTGTGAAGTGTCATGTTGTGTTAGCCTGGGTTATGAAGTATCATATTGTGTTAGCTTGGGTTGTGAAATGTCATATTGTGTTAGCATGGGTTGTGAAATGTCATGTTATGTTAGCTTGGGTTGTGAAGTGTCATGTTGTGTTAGCCTAGGCTGTGAAGCATTAACATAAAAGTACTCTTTTAAATGAACTATATTTTCTAAAACCAACAAGAACAACAACAATAATTAATCAATAAATGTATGTCTCATCCCTTGAGTGCCATCAAGATTATTACCTTTTATTGGTTAGAGATGGCAGTGCATGTACAAACACCGGTACAAATAAGTCACATAATCGCTTTAGTACCATACAATTTTTCACAACTGTTTAGCAATTCTTTTATTTTTTCACAAGAAAATATAGGCGAAACAATATTGTGTTAATATACAACAAACAATATTGTGCTAATATACAACAAACAATATTGTGTTAATATACAACAAACAACCCAGCTAACGGTGCGGGGGACATTGCAGGCTTCCAACAGAGGATGAAAGATTATTTAAGAGGATTCTGCAGAATGCCCTCCACCCCCCGCCCCCCCCCCAAATCATGCCCCCCCCAGCCCCAGTTGCACGCACCTTTAAAGTACATTGCTTGTACGTACTTGACTAAATAGAAACAATTTTATCGTGAAAATAGTGAAAATTCTGTTTTCAAATACTAAGCTAACATTATACAGTGCAGGTAGGATAATGAAAGACTCAAAAAGAAAACTCTAACCTTTTTGTATTTTTCAAATGTTAAGTCGGTGCTCTGCTGGTCTGATGATAGAATAACAAATGAACATTAAGATCAAATGCTTATTTAGTAAGCTGTAGCCTTTGGAAAAACCGTGAGCGGTAGGCTTTTAACGAAATTCAATATCTCATTAACTTAACATAGTTAATTACCTTAGACATTTTTAGTTGTGTTTTCAGTTTGGTGCAGTACTTACGTTTATACCATCACACAATTTGGCGCTGTACTTCTACAGCGTTACACAATTTGGCGCTGTACTTCTACATCGTTACACAATCTGGCGCTGTACTCCTACATCGTTACACAATCTGGCGCTGTACTTCTACATCGTTACACAATCTGGCGCTGTACTTCTACATCGTTACACAATCTGGCGCTGTACTTCTACATCGTTACACAATCTGGCGCTGTACTTCTACATCGTTACACAATTTGGCATTGTACTCTTACATAATTACACACTTTTGCGCTGTCCTTACCTCACAACCATTACAAATTTTGCTAATTTATAACAACAACTATAAGTTATAGTATAACTTGATGTTAGTGCATTAGAAATAAAAACGTATGATTTAATAAAGATCTGTATCTCTATTTTTTTATATTTTATACGTTTCAGAACTTCATTGTTCTTGTATAGAAAAAAATGTTTAAAAAAATTATACGCTTTTATTAATTGGTGCCCAATATTAAAAAAAAAAACAAAATAAAACTTCTCTTAGCCTTAGTGGGGCATCGGGGCAGATGAAGTGTAGAATTTATCTGTTTCTTTAACCTCGGCATATGAAGGGATTGTGTGGTTAGCACAACTCCCAGCTACCTTTACTTCCCCAACTAAAGTCAGGTACCCATTTTAAGCTAGGTGGACTTGTAGGATGACTTTGTAACAAAATTTGACCTGGGAAAATCCCCATGGGTCTCACCTAGAACTTTTAATGCGACGGTCGAGTATCATCTACACCACTCGGCCATCCGTCCCACAGATAAGTTCCCATAAGCCCCTAAGAGCTTCGGTAGCCTCAGCATATAAATGTGTTGTGTGGTTAAAACTTAAAGTCAGGTACCAATTTACAGCTGGGGGTGGGCTTACACCCGGACCTAAAAAAATCCCAAAGTTCTCACTGAGGCTCGAACCCATGACTCTCTGGTTTACAGTCAAGCACTCTACACCGCACGTCCATTCGTACACTGGTACTCAGTCTAAAGGTTACGCAAATATTTAAAGAAATTTGGATTGTCAAATAATAAAAAGGGTGGGAACCATCTACGCAGATAAATTCCTGTATAGATCAAAGGCATGTAAAGGAATATCACTTTCTGTATAATATGTTCAATTTTTCAATGAACTAAGTTTTTGAGACACATTTTGTTTTTAATATTTTGAAGTTTTACTGCTAAAAATTTCTCTGATTTCGCTATTGCCTTAATTGTTTCCAGTTTTTCAACCGATCGTTAAAATTAATCATTAAGCAAAAAAAAAAGAATAAAACCTAACACATGCCTTTGAAATGTTGTGGTATCTATTTCAACTGTAGATGGAAGAATGTACAAAGCCGTACTTAGCTCACCAGCCGCCCTGGTGTAAAACTGTCCTTTGCAGCCCCCCCCCATCCTTTTTATTAATTTAAAAACAAAGTAATATACTTTTACAACTGACAGTACATTTTTTTAAAGAAACCATTCGTAGATGACATTTAGATTCATTATAATTATGTCTAATTTTAAATTTTCTGTATTTGGTTAGCTGTGATTTTTGTCACCGTTTTTTTTGAGGCAGAAATAAATTAATTAATCACCATTAGCTGTACGCGCCACTTTTGTATCCATCAAGTTTGTTTCTAAAAATGGCAATAAAAATGGCATTCAGGTCTAATTGAGGTACACAGACTCACAGACTGGTATTCTAAAATAGGCCTAACATTTACTTTCTAGATTTATCATTGGTAAATAAATTCATATTTCGTCACTTATGGTCAGCCAATTACAAATAAATGATTGACCCAGATAGGTGAACATTTTCATTGTCATCGGTCATCCAGTTCCGACGATTAAATTGATCAACTTAAATT
>JAGDYQ010000032.1:1679374-1698241 GCA_021962125.1 Bulinus truncatus | reverse complement strand
TCCATCTGTCCACCCAAGACCCCCAGGTTGACTCTATACAACTCGACCATCTGTCCACCCATGGTACTCCATGAATAAAGCCTCAAACTCAAAAGTATTTATTCAGCAGTCATTCATCATTTAAAAATAAATTTAATCATTAAGAAGAAAACAATACTCAAGCTAAAAGAATATTCTTTTAAAATAAATATTTAACTTATTGCTTTTAGAAAATTTTGTTTATAATTAGATTATATAAATTTTATGTTTCAGAAAGATAATTGAAAAAAAAAAAGAAACTTACATGAGCAAAAGGCAGACCATTTCTTTTTTCTGCAGAAGAAGCATTGCCACCAACCCAAACAAAAACTGTCTCACCGCTATCACAAATAAAAACATCCTATAAGAAAGAACAAATAAAAACAATTTTCAATTTGATGTAAGATAAAAAAAAGTAATATATATTTTCATTATTGAAACAATGGACATCACTCCAATCAACCTTTACCTGTCATTAACTGCTGAAATAAGAATCAAATAGACAAACAAGCTTTTCAACAATATACAATTTATGGATATTATTTAGTTAAAAGAGATACTTCATAACATTTTCTATCTCTAATAAAGGTCGGAGGGTATTTATAGTCTCTGCCATTATGGTGATTCAGAAGGAAACCACAGAATTAATTGGTAAAAGGTTTTTTTTTAAAGGTATTTAATGTTAGAATCTCATCTTTACAGGGACAATGGACTCAAATATAATGTATATTTTATTATTCTTATTTTTCAAAAATAATGGTATAAATAATTATGAGAATTTAATTTTTCATTTAATTTACTTAAAGTCATAGGAGTGAGAGAGTGGAGGAAGAAGACCATGGATCGGGAAAAGTGGAGAAGAGTAGTATGGCAGGATAGGGCCTTAAATGGGCTGAAGAGCCAAAGGAAGAAGAAGAAGACTTAAAAAATACTTGAACTATTTTTGGTCTTTACAATTTGAACATTGGTCAAATTTTGAAGATTTAGTCAGTTATAGTCACTTTATGAAATTGAATATAGATTAAATGGACTCTTACATCAGACTTTAGATCACTAAGGCTAAAGTCCCCCTCCTTTACAAGATCACTTTGTGCTGTCTCAGTATTGACTCTGAAAAAAATAATAATACATTTTTGAAACAAGAAAACTGTGTGTTACATTTAACACTGAATAAACAAACAGCTTAAGTACTAATGTCACATAATAAAGCGATCTTGTACATTTCAGTGTCATGCTATGAACTGATTTCAAGTCATAATATGTTTGTCAATAAATATATTGATGTCTTTCTCAACTAGATATGTAAATGATGTTAGTGCACTACAATGTGCCGAGGTGCTGATATAAGTGTACTACTGGTTATACAAATGATGTCAAAATTAATAATTAGGTTAAAAATCCTATGATTTGATTAAGATTTTGGAAAAAAGAGTTGTTTCTTTCAAGAGTTGATTCTGATGAGTCATCACTAATGAATCCCATTTCTCTTTTAAAAAAAAAAGATACATTTCTGAAAAAATCCTGAGTTGTGTGAAACCATTTAGTGGGAGACCATGTAATATAAGAAAATAGGGGAGTGCGTTCTAAAGATCTCTAAAAAAAATATTTAAGACTTGACCAAAACTTTTTATTTTAATTTAAAGATATAAAAAAGTAAAATGAATTATTATTTAATTTAAGCTCATTTTGATTTTAAACCAGTGTTCTTCAAACTTCAGTTCTGTAAAGGCCATTAAGAAATATTTAAAGCATTACGGCAGAATTTACTTTTCAAGAAAATTGGTAGCACAAAAAGAATAAGAAAAATGAAATAAGGTGGAGCAACTGTAAGTTTTCATCAATGAAATGCCAGGTCAGAACAGTAAAAACCTGGAGGAAAGGGTTATCTACAAATATGAATATCACACATAGATGCAGTATTTTTCAGGTCATGGTGAACGTTCCCTCTATGTCTTTCATTGTGTTTCTATTGCCATTGCCCTATCGGCTATGGCAGGAATGAAAGAAGGGCACCATAGCAAACATCCCATTAGTGTTTTATCGGAACTAATAGATAAATGTTTTATTCTTACAGAGGCTTTACAGGCAAATGCAATGATGCACACCAAGCTGTGGCTGGGAGATTAAAGTTATTCCATCAATATTCTACCAACTCTATACCTTCCACTTTATCTTTGATGAGGACATGAAGTCTTCTGCAATTTACTTTTTAATGCCTAATAAGAGACAACCAACTTATCCTAAATTGATGACTACTGTCTAATAAGACATGATGCTCCATGGCCATTACACTCTGGGTTGCTGTCTGGATTTTTTTAAATTGTCAAATTATGAATTAAATGTTAATCACACCTGTTTCATACTCTTAATGTATTTTGGATGAAATATATAATATTTTAAATGAAATTAATACAAATATAATATAAAAAAACAGCTTAAAACACATATTTTAACACATAATTTAAGTTGAAATAGTCACACATAATAAAACAAAATTAACCTAGACCTACTAATTTAAAACTAATAATAATTGTATGATATTTTAATCAGTTGACAGGGTTTTAACTGTCCAGGGCTCAAAGCCTTTAATAAATTGACCATAAACATAGAGACTTGGAAATAGCTTATCTTATCTTTCCATCACATCGAAGGTCAATGCTTTCTGACTGTCAGCAAGATTTGTTAAAAATGAATGGAGGATTCACAATTATTTCATAGAGAAGAAAAAGCAGTTAATGTGATACCAGTGAGATTATTGTCTTTGAGTGATAAGCAATTGAGAATTCCATGTCCTTTTTTGCATATTTCATATTGACTAGTTCATTTTCATGTTAGACTGAATAATTGTTGCGAGATGGAGAGTGGCTGAAAATAGTGTTGTATGAAGGTTAGGTTTATTTTGAAAAAACTTAAGTGATTATAATACAAACCTCAATAACTTTTTATCCTCAACTCCATCAACATCATCATCATCAAGATTATCAAGCTCTTGATCCAGTTTTTGCCAAAATTCATGCTGGAATATGTTTAAAGGGACCATGAAATAGTCTGTTTATGACTTTAAAATATTGAGTAATCAATACATATTCTTTTTATTTTGCTACATTTATGGTTTTGAAGAAATGTCTGCATTAAGTAATATCAAGGTATTTGGTATTACAGTCTAAGTAATAAATGGTATTGATCAAATGATTTAACATATTTTTGCAGTTTTAAAAATTCTATGATAATTTTTCTTACCAATTAATTTTTTATTTGGTTCTGTTACAGTTAGTGAATTGTAATACCTTTTTCATTATATCAAAATTGAAAATCCTCCAATTTTTTTAATTTTCTATCTCAAATAATTATTTAACATTTTATTAACCTTTTGCACACTAATTCTTAGCTTAACCATTGTAGTTATTCTATATCAACAATTATAAAGAAGAGATTTTCTAATTATAAACTAATATGGTTACCTGTACTAAAAATTATTATTATATCATAATCTAAAGCCCCTCTAATATGGTGTAATATTTAATAATATTCATCTTAATGTTTTTAATATCTAAAAATGCTCACAGATTTTGGTACACTTCCACCATCAAGAACTTCTGACACTGCCTCGCCTCGCTGGCTTTTGATGTTACCTATGTACTGCATAGCCTAAAAGATGCAGAGTATTTTTTTCACAATCCATCTGATATGCATTGCAGAAAATTTATTATCTTTTCATTTTTCTTTTTAGTAAAATATTTAATGAATAAATGTTTAAAATGAAATTATAAAATGCAGTTGACTAAACATACTAAGATTAAATACACATTTTTGAATTTCGTTCACATCATAAAAAAAATAAACCAATATAATTACATTCACCTATAGACGATAAATTCAAAGTTCATCTATGGTCTATCTCTTTTCTTTTATTCTCTTTTAGTTAAAAGGTTACAGACAAATTTGTACTTCTACCTGATTTTTACCAAATATTTTGCCCTCACTAATTTCTGGGTATGACTAGTTTCCCCAATGAGTAACCAGTGAGTTAAAATCATAAATGTTTTTTTTTTTCAAAGCAAAAATTATTTTAATTAATATTATTCTTAAGATGATGAAATGTTTATTTTGACAAATATTTTTTTCAAACCAATGTTATTTAACACATTATGAGACAAAATCATGAACAAAAATCAGTTTTATCATTTACTTAGCAAGCATCCTGTTAAATAAGCTTTTTTGAACATTAACTTTACAAACCTTAGATCTTTCACGGGCACTTGACTCCTCTCCATTGTACTGATAAATTTTGAGACCCAAGTCCAAAATAAATACATCGCCAGAGACAACCAATGAAGCTACACGAGGGATCTGTGTCATGATTAAGATTTATTAATTAGGATTTCACTGACCTAATAAAGGATACAAAAGAGCATGCATTTATGTCCTGAATAAGACTAAAACACACCCTTTGGTATTTAATTCATACTTTCTAATTCCAAAATGCTTTAAGTCAACAAGAGTATATCTTAAGCTTGTCATTGTCTGAAAGTCCTAATCACACATAAACCCTCTGTACTAAGGTTTAAGAAAAAAAAAAGTTAAGACTTCAGATTTTTTTACTTTGCCCCCCCCCCCTTATTTATGATACAAAAACTGGCAGAAAATTTACGTACAAAAAGATATTTTATGAAAATGAAACAATGAATGTATGTATGTATATTTGGTCATGCAGCATAGAAATCCACTAAAAAGCTAAACTTGGCATGACACTCTTTAATGACCTTATGAAAACATATTGCAAATGTTTTATTAAATTTTGAGAATTAAGATATTTAAGCACTTGAATATTCAAATACAAAAATCTTATAATGTTGACTGGTGATTTACTTAATGACACTGACAAATCTGCATGAATTCAAACACCAGAGTCATACATAGTATCTTGAAGAGCATTGCTTAGATTCTAAACCGATCAGTGAAAAGTAGGTGATTGTGGGGAAGGTGGACCAGGATATTCAACCCGGGAGATAAAATAAAAATGGTACATTTACTAGTGATAATACAAATATTAATTTCAAAGCCATTAGTGTATCTTTCAAGGATAAGTTGTACAATTGTAATTTGTGGCGGATAAAATATACAGTATTTGCTATGCATTAGCATTCCTTTCTATCCAAAATGATGTCAATAAAAATGACATTAGAAATGTTTCAGTTTGCACTGTATACTGCTAGTGGAGTAAAAATTGACACTAAAAGTCCCTAAAAATATGCTTTGTAAACTTTTTTATTTGACAATATTGCACCAAAGCATTCAGAATAAGTGAAATATATTTTTAATTCAATTGTATGTACCCCAAAATTTATATGCTGGGGATTAAGCAATTAAAAATAAAATAATGCTTGAAACTAATTTATCTATTTTCTTCTAAATTTACTTCTCTGACTGCCACTCGACCATCTTTATCTGTTGAAAATTTAAAAAGTCTGGGCTCATATGTTTCTGGAGTTACATGACGGAAACCACTCGCAGCACCACCTTCCATAGTGCTTAAATTAGAAAACAATAAGTTAGAATACTGAGGAATCACAGTTTAAAAAATATAAGTTTTATTTGAAAAATCATTTACATACATTTTTGTTTATTCTTCATAGTATTTTATAAATAAAATTAAATTTATTAAAAAATTTAATTACGTAATTCCTTGTGGAAAGTATGACTTGAACAGGCTACTTTCATGACCCTGACATTCTCTATGTTGAACTGGAACATCATCAAGGTAAGTATCCAGCTCAACTGTTTTATAAGCAGCAGTTCCATATTCATCCTAAAGTATTTAAAAATAACATTTAACAGCACATACAAAAATAAGTAAAATTGTATAGAAAGCTACTATAAATATAATATAAACATTGTATTCTAAAAAAAAAAAACACATGAGGATTATAAGATTAGGAACAGACCGACAAATATTTCTAAGTAAAACAATTAGCAAAAGTATTTACAAGCAAATGAAAATGTATGAAAAAATAGCATCACTAATAAATTACTCAAATTCCACAATACAAAATATGCATACACAAAAAATACACTTTAACATAGCCATATTTATATCTGCTAAGTCTTATAATTGAGTCTTCCAGCATAAAACAATGAAGATTTTAAGATTAAAAAATAAAATTCATAAAGCTAACTTATGTCATATTCCTCCATTATGGTGAGGAAAACTATAAGAACTTAACACATTTCTACAGTAAATGGCTATTATGAAGAGTACCAAAATTTCATAGTTTATACCCTGATTGCAGAAATGGTTTGTTTAGGGAATATAAAACATAAAAATAATGGTAATAATTATACTTTACTTGTGAACTGTTTTTCCCAATCCAGAAATGAACATCATGGAGAAGGTTGTCACTGTCTTGGTCTTTATATGTCTACAAGTATGTTTCACAATATTTACTGATATTTGCAAAGACAAAGATTTTTAAAAACTTTCATTATCATTTCTCACTTAGCTAACAATAAAGAAGACTAAACTTACATTAAGAACAATATAAGAATCACCATTGTAGAATTCACCATAATCTTCTTTTGGCCAATCCTTTACTTGAAATTGCTGTTAGAGGTAATACAATATTTTATATTTAATGAAAGATTTATGAAAACAATTACAATGTACTAAGTACTAAAAAAATAACTAAAATTTGTTTTATGTCAGAATTAATAATTTTTATTTACTAAATCATCTAACTATACTGATCATATGATCAATTTTGCATATGTATTAAGTAAAATATAAAATAATATATGATATAGTGTTAGTTATCTTATTTAACCTCAATTCTCCAAATCCTTAGTCCTGGAGATGAGCCAGCCCCAATCCAAGCAGGCTCAGTTGCAGCAGATTCTTCTGTTTAATGGAAAAATTCACTATATTAGAATCTATATACATGTACTATTTAATCATATCTGTGGCTCTCAAAGAGTAGTTTGGGGGAAAATTGTAGGTGTATTTCAAAAAATAATAATATTTAATTGATAAAAATGGATGGTTGCATCATTACACTTTTTATCCTTTTGTTTTTCATTACAAGTTGGTAGCAAAAGAAAAGTTTTCAAAATCAGTTGCTAAGCATTAAACTTTTATGAATTTTAATTAAAATTATCATGATCCCTAGTACAGGCTTCATACACTTTAGCTGAGTTGAAATTCCATAGGAATTCCAGAGTTTTTCCTTAGGTCAAAGCTAAATTCCATCTGTATGTAGGCAACTAAAGTAAGTAGTTTTTAACAAGATAGTAAAAAAAAAGTCTTTTTTGAAATGTTTTTAAATACATATTCAACTGTAAAGGAAAAATATATATATAAAAAAAGTAATAACATATATCTAGTCAATCAACTTGTTACAAAAGATCATTTTCATGTCTGTCAAAAAAAACAACTTGTGAATCAACAATAGGTATTAAAAAACACAACTAAATATCAATAAAGTCAGGGAGTTCTTGTGGACATCCAAAAGTTAACCAGCATCAAACAGTTATAATTTAATGCAAGAACATTTAATAATTACTGCAAAGTTAATAAAAGACAATCATCAACATCTCTGCAATAATGGGTTTCAGGACTACACATACATGAACCATGTCTAAGTAAAGTTATGTAACAATCCAGGTAAGCCCATCTCTTCATCTCACCTTGCCCATATGTCACAATAATTTGTAACTAAATGATAAGAAGGATACTAAAATCAAGCACACCTTTTTTCCCACAGTGGGGACAATTCACATCAGAGAAAAATTCTAATTAACCAAGAGTAATGAAGTTGAGATGTCAACAGTTGAAACATATGTTACGATTACAAAAGGACAAAAGGCTGGGAGGGAGGAGATTGACAAGACAATATGGCAGCACTACATGGACGCCTTCACTAGATGCGGATGACACCCAACTATTATTTGCAATAATTGAAATTTGGAAATTGAAGATTGCAAGTAGCAAAGATGGCAACTAAGTAGTCAATTAAAAATACTGAAAGAGATGAATAAATCTGGGTCAGGAGAAAAAACATTATGTTTACTATACAATGGACAGAAGAGACAGGAAGTGAGACGGAATGGTAGTCAATTTTGATAATGTACAGGATTCTAAAGCAAAAAAAGTAAAGGCAGTTGTGGTGGTGGTGGAGGGGGTGCCACAGAGTTTACACAGTATTGTTACGTGTTCAACCCCAAATGTCCCCCTTTTTCATTTATCTTTCAAATAGGTCAGCATGGTGTTCCCTATATTTTCCATGTTGTTAGTCTGTACCTATGAAAACTTAACACATGATTTTTGTTGTGAACACCAATGAAGAAATATCTCAGTGTGCTAAGGTTCTGCATGTGTCCACTAAATTTTTTTCAATAGGGTTTTTCTACAGTCTGGAATTTCAGTTTTTACATTCCATAGGTTTTTCTAGATTCCCATAATGCTTATGAACCCTGCTAGTATAATAATTAAATCTATATAACAAAAAAACAAACAAAAACTAACTTACTCTTGACCTGCTTTTCTGTATCTGAGCCAAAGAGGGCCATGTTACTGTCAGTCCAGTCATATTTCTTTGCTTTCAGTAACCCTAAACAAAAAATATTACATTTAAATGATTATTGTAGAAGGAATAAAAACACAAAGTCAGGAATACAATTTTTTAACATTGCACAGAGGTGGCACATAACTAAAAAATAGCTGCATGGGGTATTGTATGTTAACTGTCAAATTGTTAAATAATTTTACTTACCAGTCATGATTTTTGCTGATAATAGAAGGAGTTAACTACCTGCACAAATAAATTTTAAAAAAAAATCTATTTATTGGCACACTAAATAAAATTAGTGCTCAAGTCAGCAAAATAACAATGTTACTATACATTTTTTCAAAAAACTTTTTCTTATCTATGATAATTTGCTTAATGTTTTCCTGTGGCAAAGAGGCTATAAACATCATTGACAAATTTCTAATTACTTTCATCTTTGATTAGATCTAAAAAAATTCTTTTAGTCTTGAGCCCATAAGCTTCACCATAATGATTGACTTTTAAATCATTAAAAGAAAGGTGCAGCTGCAGCTTTGTTTAACCCAAGTCAAGATGTGGCAACAGCAGTAACAATTAAACTGATGGCTATATTTTAGCTTATAACTTTTTTTCTTTTGCTTACACAAAAGGGTGCTTACAAAGTTTAAAAAAAAATCAATATAAGGTTTTGCAAAACATATATTTCAGCCATAAAAGAACTTTCTGCCCTTTGAGTTATTTAATGTATGCTTTAATAATTCAAAAGATTGATTAAATGGTTTAAGTGACCTACTTAAGACATTATAAAGGTATGTGAAAATGAATAAATATTTTAAAATATGTTTAATAATTATATTATGGACATTTTTATATTAACAATCTAGTCTTTCCACTTCTTAAAAAAGGGGTAATATTTCATTAAAAATTGCAACAGAAAAAAGGCCTAAACTGAAAAGCTTAAAAAGAATAAAGATAACTGCTTGTATAAAAATATAAATATGATGCTTTTATTCTTAGTTTTACAATGTTTATATTTCAGTTTTCTTTATGTGCACATTGTTTGCTTTGTTTTTTTTCATAAGATACATTATGTTTAATTTAAAATTACTACCAGTATCATGTTGGATGTTGCTGAGTCACTTCATTTACTTGGATTATTTTTTCTATCAAAGGTTATATTTTTAGTTCTCATACTTGCAGTTATCTGTGAACCAATCTTCACAGTGTTATTGTACACACTCTTTGAAGCATTTTCGGGCCATGCATATAAACAATAACATATAGAGAAGTGAAATGAACAAAAAAAAAAACAACAAAATAATCATGTCATTAGAAAACAACTAGTTATATTTAATCCACCACATACATCAACTTTTTGACAAAGGATATTTGCAAATTATATAAATATTTAATAAATAAGTAAGACACTAAAGAATAGAAAATTAGAATTTAAATTCCATAAAGAAATGTAATCACTGACAGAAAGAGTTTTTTTTTGTATGTATTCACATAGAGTACATTAAGAATAGCCTAACAGCTGACAAGGCCAAAAACAACTGCATAGACTATATAGTATAGATCAGGGGTGGGCAAACTTGATTGTTATCGGCAGGCCAGATATAAATTTTGTCTACTTCAATTACAATTTACTACCTATGAAAATATGAATTAATGATAATAACCATGTATTTGTCATTTTATTTTACATTCACACTCTATTCTACATGCCATTTTTTTTTTAAATATGAACTAAATCAGTTGCTAATCCAACACAAGAGAGTACCACAAAAAGTCTTTGCTTGCATCTCAAAGCTGATATGAACTAAATCAGTTGCTAATCCAAAGCAAGAGAGTACCACAAAAAGTCTTTGCTTGCATCTCGAAGCTAGTGCATCAATCAATTGTCACATATCTTTTCAACAGTTCTTGATAAAGAAATGTCAAGTTTTGTTTTCTGTTCAAGACATATAATGCTTGCTGCATCTGACAAGGAATCTTTGATGGCATCTGCATCAGATAAAGGCTTGATCTGTTTTACAATCTTATGGGACAGCACCAAACTGGCTTTCGGTAGTAGCATCTTTAAATTATTAACCAACCCTTGGCATTTCCTTTTTCTCTTTTCGTTCGATAAATTGTGCCCAAAATCCATATGTTTGTATCATGGTGTCTTTTTTGTGGTACTCCTTAAAGACGCTCACAAACTCAAGCCACAGCAAGCAGACTGCTTTACTCCCAACGCTGGTGAAGCAGTATTTAAAAGTCCATTCGTCATTAGAAACATGACATTCTTCCTCAATCTTTCTTTTTTTGACAGCACTAATGGTTAAATCAACGTCTATTTGCTTTTAAATTACAATTTTTACAAAACCTTCCAAAATGTAAATTATAACCAAAAACCTCTTCTCAGGACATAGGGAAATAACGCAGGCCTTTAAATTCTTAACTGGGAAAGGGGTATTATAAAGAATACTTGATTTTCTAAAATAGAATTAATTTTAAAAGGAAATCTTTTAAATGGAACTTGATTAATATATGTTGATGTTTAAACAGGAGCAATGTCACAACAACTCTCCCTTAATTTTAATCCCAAGCCTATCCTGTGTAAAGCTGTATCCAGTGAATATAACACTAGGTGACTATGTAAAGTTTTCAAAGTTGGAGAAAGTAAAATAGTCAAGCCTCAAGGCAAATAAGATACATGCCTTACATGGTCTAATGCTATTTTAATACTATTTAGCAATTTTGAATTACTGTTACTAGTTAGTTTCTAAGAGAGTAAGTCTGTTATAATACAATAGCACCTTTTACTTTTATTATGTGATTATTACTAGACTAGAAGTGGACGTGGATAAATATAACTTTTGATGGGCGTGGTTGCTGTATGGTGAATCAATTATTTTAAAAAAAATTCAATGTTAAAATAAACATTTTCTAAGCTGAGATTATTTATTTGAGTTTAAAATAATTAATTTAAATTTTGTCAAGTCGTTTTGTATTCTATTAAGTGAAACATTCAAGCATATTCAGAATGTAATATTGTAAATCTTAGTAAAAAAAAAAAAGCAACATCTTCCCTATAAATTCTTACCTTACAAAAATACTCAACCTACCGTGACGTTCACTGGTTGAAAGAAACAGGAGGAATAACAAAATTACTCATAAGAAATACCAAAACGACTGATTCATCATTTTTTTTTATTTTTATTTTTTTGACGTTGTTGCCAACTATCATTTTACTCTTGTTCGAAAAAAAATGCTCTATTGTCCCCGTTTTGTCTGTCTGTCTGTCTGTCCGTCATCACCCTAGATCTCAACAACCATAAGTCCTAGACCCATGATGTATATATCATTTTGTAGGTCTTGGCCTGCCATGTGTGCAGCAAAAGTTCATTTCGCGATCTGACCTCTGAGGGCCGTAAAAGGGGGCTTATAAAGTACCGTTTTTACTATATAAGCTATATTAATAAAGGAGCGCCCTATATCTCAGCAGCCATAAGTCCTAGACCCATGATGTATATATCATTTTGTAGGTCTTAGCCTGCCATGTGTACATCAAAAGTTCATTTCGCGATAGGACCTCTGAGGGCCGGGCTTCAGGGCTCCTAAGGGGCTTATATATTATATATATAGCCCCATTTTACACCTTGTACGTTCAATAACCCATTCATTTGGTGCGAAATACTGCAGCACGTAGTTTCACCAAGATTTATTAAGAAACTCATCAAATGAAATAGTAAGCTTGTGTTCTGAGTTTAATTAAAAGTATCAGAGTTATGCAACAATTGACGGAGTTTTCGGACGATTAAATGACTGACTACAATTTCGAATGTTTTCAATTATGAGTCCTATTTCAGTAACCACAAACCACTTGTAGTTAGATTTAAGAGAAAATATTTTTTTTTCAAATATAAAGAAACGTCTTTATAATATTTTTTTTTACAGATATATATGCATTACACAATTGAATTTATAAACATTTCCAAAATTTATAAATATTTACTGAAAGCTAACAAACGTACTGATACATAACATGAAAATGCGCTAACACGTCCTCTGTCCAGAATGGAACGGGCTTAATTGCTTGTTTTTATTATTATTAAAATTAAGTGATAATGAAAGAAAACGAGCTAATCTTAAGTTACATCAAAATTAAAATTGAAACAGACAAGCCAGTGAGCCAAATGCGGATTTAACAGCTGTGCGCCGGGGCACCTAAAGGGCTATGCAATGCGACTCAGACTCAAGGTTCAACTATTCCCACGAAAACGTTCTAATGCCCACCCCCTCGCCCTCCGTTATTTTGAGAAAAAATATTAAGTAATATTACAGGAGTGGTTTCCTATGTGATATGTCGCAATGTGAATAGTTTATTCGATCTAGACAATCTAGTTCTTAACTTATACTGTTGGTGGGCCTAAATATAAATTTAGTATGTTGTCGTTACTACTACAATTTTAAGTAGTACCAAGGCCGTAGCCAGGATTTTGTTTTATGGGGGGGGGGGCTGTGCGGAGAGTTTTATATAAGAAAAAATTGGAACACAATGATAAAGAAGTATATTTTATAATAAAATTTGATTTTTAGAATTAATTGGGGGGGGGGGGGCTGACCCCCCCCCACCCAGCCCCCCCCTCCCCTGTCTACGGCCTTGAGTAGTACTACTACTGACCACAGAGCTCTATATTTAAACATGGCCTCCGTTTAACTATAGAGCTCAGTGCTACTGACTCAATCATCAATGTCTGTAACTGCCAGAAGCGGATTTAAAGGGGTCCTGCAAGATAACATTTTCCCTGCAGTTATTTCTGGGGGTTTTGTTTTTCGAATGAAAAGCTTTCCTCTGGCGACGCACCAAAATGAATTTCACCCGCCAATAGATTATAAACATTGCTGTTTTTTTTTAAATCATGATTATTATTTTCTAAATTGTGAATTGCTTTAAATACCCCCACACATTTATAACCGCATTTGCTGTGCATACTGCATATAGAGACAATATAGACACTCCGCTCCGCATTTATGTCTATTGATTACACTTTTTAACAAATCCCATCAGCGGCCTTAGCGACGAGTACATCCTAGACCTAATGAAAGAAATGTGCCATTATTAGTATATCTATGTACCTATGTAAAAAATAATAATATTTCATTATTGTGCTTCATTTGTTTGCCGTCTCAGGATATTATGTTATATTAAAACAGTTTTACTGAAGGTAAAATAAATGAATTGACAAATATAAGCTATAACATTTAATATCAGTATATAAATAATATATTTATACTAGACAAGTCTTAGATTTTGAGTTTAGACGTCTTTTAGACTTAGTCAAAATTATGAGTCAAAGACGACAAAGTAGTCAAAGTACACAATGACAATATAATTGTAGTGACTAGTGTTGACAACAAAGTCTTAAGTTAAATGTAGTAAATGACTTTTTAGCTTATGCTATCGTCTTACAGCTATGCCTATGGCGGCCATGGCCTAAACTATGGCATGGCTATACATCAGCACCTTTTTCGTGACTGTACCCATGAGGGTGCGAAAGAATGTCCGCAAGCACCCTTCCCACATAAGTGCGTGAATAAATGTACATATTTTCATAATACAATCTGCTTACCTTTCTAATGCGATTCTTGGCACTAAATTTGGTGATAGTTACGAACCAAACTGGCTACCTTCTTCATAGCCATAGTTGTTTTAAATGAAGATTTAATGTCGCTGTTTACCCCTGGATAGTATTTCCTAAACCCTTTTGGGGCACATGTACAATGGTTGAGAACCAGTTGTGTACATTTATACAGAAAATCAGACACATAACAGTGAAATTGATACCAATGGATATCTAGTGTTGATTGCTATCTACAACTCATTAATTTGAGTAATTATAATATATACATTTTCAATAATCTACAGTATAGAATAGAATATATTACATTTGACCTGGACTTGAGTACATTTTTTACATACTATTACATGTACTTAATCCATGGGTCTTGGGTATTTTGTAGTCATAGTCAAACTTGCAACTTTAAAAACATATGTTATTGTTCTCGTACTTGCAACCTGTGTACTTTCATAGTATGTACTTAAAGCATCTCTGGTATATATAGATATATATATGTTATGGCCAATGTCTGCTAGGCAGCCAATGTCAGACATTGGCCAGCTAAACCAGGCAATGTGAACATAGGCTGGGTGCAACTGGCCAAGTCCAAGTGACAATGGGGGAAAAAGTATTGTGCAAGAGATAAAATCAATTACAAACTTTTTGAACATTTAAGCAAGATAGAATTTACTACAAACAGATTAGCCACTGGGTGTGGCTGACATATTTTATAAATTTGAACATATTTAGTTGAGATTTGTACTTCTTTTGATAGTCATTCACATAATTAAAACTGTTGTTGTTTTCTTTAAACATCCCTATGATGTTGAGCTTTTTGTTTTTTTTTTTACTACATTACTGGGTTACAATATATTACAAATGATACATCATCCTATACTCTGTGACCATTAGATGCAACAAGATGAACTTTGGTGACGTATGAAAAAACTTCTTATTAAAGCAAGGTAAGTGGATGAAACAGGCTGTCTTTAATATAAACAAAAACTTTGTTCTTTTTTTTTTTTTAATAAAACAATTTTCCTCCTATTATCTATGTAAGGGTTTATTTTAATCACTAATGAATACATTTTTGTCTAGGCTACCAGCTTGTCCAAACTGTGGATCAAGAACTTACAAACAGAAAAAAAAATGAACAAAATCTTTCAGTGATAGTGATCTTTAAATAAATGGAAAGTGTTTTCCTAAAATTTCCTCATGTGTCCTCTACTGTCAAAGAGTTTATATATTAAGAAAATGTGATCAAAAACCTTAATGCTTTATAAATGGGAAAAAATGTAATTATGCCACTGTTCTAACTCAATTCACCAATTTTTTAGACAGGGATTTGATAAAGAATGTAATACCGAAGAAATTGTTGTGATAAATGGATCCATAATACAAGAGATTTTTTTAATGATGTACTAAATACTACTTTGTAGTGATTTCTTACTACATTATGCTCCAGCTAAAAGTGGCCAGTATTTCGAGTTTGAGTTGAACCACATTTGAAGGTTTGTCATCAGGGCTGCACGATTAAGACTTCTTAAAACCAAAAACCATTATTAAAAATTATGCAGTAAATTGGCCAGACCCTACTTTGGAAACATCTCTTACTTTTCCTAAAGGTGTTTGATTCTTGGCTAAAATTTGCATCATTTTTAATGATTTTTCAAAATTTCCAGTTTTTTTTTTACACTTCATTTTCCACTATTTCATTCAACAGAACTAATACTCAAATGGAACGCACCAGAAATATAATCTGAGTCTCAATAACTTAGTGGCCCTAAAATTTTTGCATTTAAAAATATTAATGAAAACATTTATATTGTGATCAAATATCATTATTTGAATTGATGAAAATGCAACATGAAATCCATATATTTTACACCTTATTTAATAATTATTAATGAGTTTTTTTATGAATCTTTTCTCAGTTTAGTCATGTCAAGTTTTGCCTAGAATAACACCAACTTTCACACCTCGCTCTGTTTCTGCTGCTGCATAAGTTATGGCCCTTGTCCACCTCCTGGATCTAACTTCAACATGGAACCAGGTGAAATTCCCTGCACAGGAATAAATCCGAGGCTCCCCCCCTCCCCCAAAGAAGAATCAGTTCAAGCTGGGAGACAACACCTCCAACATTGGCATAAGTGAGCGATAGATGATGATACAATAAAGAGAACATGAGAGATATCACTCAACCTGGTGAAACCGGCACATGGACCACCAGCAGATAAAGAAGCTTACTAGAGGTACTCAGTTTACTCCTATACGTCCAAATTATATTTTGAAACATAACAAATTTTTTTTTTATGGTTTGCATTATTATTGTCATTTTTTTACATTTTTCAGGCATTAATTTTAGAGAGGTTTTAAAACATCATAAATGGCAGATAGTGATGAAAAAAGAAGAAGAGATTTTCAAATTAAACTTCATGAAAGTGAAGCCATTGTTAGATATGATGATCAATGCAAGGTTAAAGATTTTCAAGATGCAAATTAGTAAGCCAATTATCTGAAACATTTAGGGATGAAAACAAAAATGTGAGTATAATTTTACTAGTTATAAAAATTAAAATTGTATACATATACATGTATCTTCGCCATACCTTCATTACAATCCACCTTCATATGCCGAGGTTATGGAAACCAGATGGATTCTACTTAATGTCTGTCTCATTTTAAGCAAGTTATGGCCAAGAAGGAAACACTACTTTCCTACTTACACCATATATATACACACACACTTATACATGCCTTAGGATTTGATCACTACTTTTTAATCTAGATACAGTTCACAGTTTCTATGTTATGTATTTGTTTTTTTTTTATTCATATCACAGGATCATCCACCTTCACATTAGCATCTTTATTTTTTTCATCTTTTCTGAGTGCAATTATAAACATTGTGTGTGATTTTCATAACTTTTTTTCAATTTTATATTTGAATTTCTTTTTTTTTGTTAATGTGTTTTTAGAAATATAATAACTTCTTAGTGAATCACTTCCTTCTAAGATTTCAATGAGGCATTAAAGTGACTGTATAAAATTTACACTGTATAAAAATAAATTTTTAAAAAGCATTTTGGTGGGATTCATTTTTATATAATTTATTGAACAACTTTTCAGGAACTGATTAAATTTAGATTTGGCAGAATAATTTACTTTTTCTGCATCTCCTTTACATACTGATTCCATACATGAGGTTCGTAACGTTGGATTGTTAAGCAGAAATCGTTAGGAACTCAACATATAGGAGATTTCAACTAATACGAAGTTTCCCATGCTTTTTTGCGTGTTTTAAAAAATAAAGTTTTTGATGAAACAACAACAAAATTTTAATTTGGAAAATGAGCTGAAACGCCTTTTTTAGCAGAGAGTAATCGTATATAGTATATATATATAATATAAGTATTTGTAATTAAAATAGAAAAGTTATTAGTCATTTTTAATTTCAGTTTATGGAGAAGGCTTGGGAAAAGTCTCGTGTGAACAAGGTGATGACTGATACACTACGACAGAAATTTATGCTGATCAATCAACTGGAGTGGGACACAATAATAATTGATGAATTAATCGTGCAGTAATTATATAACAACAAGTACTAAGCTTTTTATTTTCCACTTTAATTGTAACCCGTATACAAAAATTATTGAGATCTTTTTGAAGTTTGCTAAAGCTGCTGTGATGATTCATAATTTTTTAATCAAAGGCAATCACATTTTATCTTTGACATTAATACCAGTATCTGTTCACTTTAAAAGATCCAAATTGTATTCCTATACATCAATGTTTTGTGCAAATAAATTTGCCATCCTTTCTAAGCATTTAAGTTTTTAAATATTAAAATTCACTTCAACAAAGGAAAACTACCATGTTCAATACCAACTGACATTTTCTAAAAAGATTGTTAAAAACACATTTTTAATAACTCTTGTATAATATTGTTGATAAATGTTTTAACATACGGTGTTCATGAGACTGTTCAGCCAGTAAGTTGTAATTAGAAGGACTTTTTGCCTTTTTTGTAGCCGCTAATTAAATGTGCGTCAAATTACATTATATTTTACTCAGTCAGAAAAATCCTACTATTCATAATTTATAAGGCATTACAATTTCATGATTGAAAAAAAAACATAGGTATATTTGCATCACATGAATAATTTGCTTTTGTATTACTTAAACAGTATTTTTATTTTGAATAAACCATATTATTTACTCTTTACCAAAAATGTCTCATTAACCTTGGAAATGCACAAATAATTTATCACATTTTTTTATAGAAGCTTGTCTTTTTTGTTCTGTTCTTTTTTTGCAATGTGATGAGGAGATTTGATTAATATTTATCATTTGCTTCATTTTATTAGAAAATATTGGCTGTGTACAACTTTGGGAAGGAAATGCATTGTTTGGGTACATATTGGTACATCTGCCTTTATTAAAGAATAACATTAGTGTGCTATGTTGTAGGTTGTCTTCTTTTATGACACAACTTAAAGGGACCAGTGACTATAACCATCTGCCATTAATGTATATATCTTGTCATTATTTTAACACCATGTTGTGATTTTTTATATATCAGCAGACTAAATTTTGTTATAAGTAGAGTGAATATAATTGCTAAATAAAAGTGTTAATTAAAAACTCTGGACTTTTAATAATGGTCAAGATTTGGTCATTTATCTATTTTTTACAGTGTG
>JAGDYQ010000032.1:1651555-1678874 GCA_021962125.1 Bulinus truncatus | reverse complement strand
GTCAAGAATTGCATGAAGTAAAATAGTATACTAACAAATAGTAGTGAAACTGTTAATGGTCATGCAGAAATTTGTTCAAAAATATGTGTAATAGTGTTATAGAGGAAAACATTTTCATTTGAAAAACTAATTATGTCTAATTAATTAATATGTTTATTGTCTATGGTAATGCATTAGCAAATCGCTGTTTGCTTGACTTCCTTTTGTGTGTGTCGTTGGGTCAATTGCGCTGGAGGCTCCAAAAGTTGTCAGCCATCATATGTATGTCCCATCTTTCTTGATATCTCACCTCCATCACCCTCATATCCTGATGAAACCTCTCACATTGTTCCTCACTGAAGTCCCCAAGGTTACCTGGAAATTTGTCTAAATGACAATGCAGGTAATGTACCTTGATGTTCATATTTGTTCCAATGTTTCTGAAGTTAGCAAGCATATCTTGCACCAGTTCTTCGTAATTCTCTGATCTGTTATTACCTAAAAAGTTCCTGACAACTGAAACAAAACTGTTCCATGAGGAAGCTTCAAGGTGATCCATGAAATTAGTAAAATTTTGATCATTGATGAGTTTCCGAATCTGAGGACCGTAAAAAATCACACCTTTCAGCTTCTCCAGGCTCAATCCGGGAAATGATCTGCAAATATACTTGAACCAATTGCCATATTTGTCCAAAGCCTTAACAAATTGTTTCATGAAACATAATTTGATATGAAGGGGTCCGAGAATTATCTTATTTTTGTCAACCAGTGCCTTGTTGATGATATTTTCTTTACCTACAGTCATGGTTTCCCTTGCAGGCCATGTCACTCTTGTCCAATGATCTTGCCTTGCCCTGCTATCACAAAGGCACATGCAGCATGGGTATTTAGTGTATCCTGACTGCTGCCCAAGCAAGAAGTTTACCATTTTTAGATCAACACAAATTGACCACTGATGCTCATAATAACGGACTTTCTGCTATAGTATTTTGATATTCTCATACTCTTCTTTAAGTTTTGTTAAGTGGGCAATGGGAAGAGATACATAACGGTTACCATTGTGTAACAGAACACATTTCAAGCTTGTAGTCCCATTTGGAGCAGAAGTCCAGGGATGTCATTACAGTAAACAAGATCTTCCTCTTGGCTGAATTATGGAAGAAAAACTCTTCTCTTTATTTTAACTTCTGGTTTGAGAAAATTTCTTTCATTGAGCCTGGACGTTTTAAAGCTCAGATGCTTGCTTGGACAGATTTCGGTCTCGTATTAGGTCATTGAGTTCTTCTTGGCTGAATGGTTGAGGTGTTGAAGAACTTCCTTCATAATCGCTTCCACTGTTTTCACCTGCCAAAAACTCCAGATCTTGCCCCCGTCGGAGTCTGATGGTGAAAACTCCTAATAATCCAGTAAACACTGGTATAGGAACTTCACTGCTATGTGGAATTGGTCTCCTTGCAGATTCAAGATCAGGATAATCCCACTTAGATTTCTTGTGGCGATTGAAGCCTTTAACATTCACAATACAAAAATAACAATCACCAAAATGGTCTTTCGGCTCTCGCCATACCATTGGTACACCGAAACTTAGACTTTTCTTCTCACCATTTGTCCACTGCTGTAGGCTCTCCACACGGTTTTTGCAGACCTTATGGGGAGCCCAAGACTTGTCTTGGTCTCCCAGCTTCACACCGAAATAAGCCAAATATGCCTGCTGCACAAAGTCGGTTATATTTCTTCTTTGCTTTTCAATCATGTATTCTCCACAGATGTAACAGAATACATTCGGATTATTTTTGCAGCATCTTCGTGATGAAATCATGATGTCTTTAGAAAGCAGCATAAAAGAGAAAAAAATAAACCAAGTTATAACTTGGTATAGTTAAATTAAACAAAAGACACCAACTTATTGCATTTGTTTTACACAAAGGGTATAATCATATTTTGAAGGATGTCCAATATCTCAGAAACTAGAGCCAATTTAGCAAAAGCAGTGGCAGTTTTGAAATCAGCACCCATTAATTGTTA
This sequence comes from Bulinus truncatus, assembly GCA_021962125.1. Lineage (NCBI taxonomy): Eukaryota > Metazoa > Mollusca > Gastropoda > Planorbidae > Bulinus > Bulinus truncatus. Next base: position 1,676,870 of record JAGDYQ010000032.1, on the reverse strand, counting down.
TAAATTTATTCAAACATTCTTGGCAACTCGCAAAAAATTTTTTTTTGTTGAGCTGTGTTATTTATTCAGACCAGTTTATTCACATGTGTCAGTTAAATTGATTAACATGTGTCAGTTAAATTGATGCTTTTTTCTTCTTAAAAATAATAGATAGCCAGAAAGTTTTATGTTTTGCTTTTTTCATGATTTTTAACCCCAACCCCACTCCACCAGGGTAACATTTTGACAGCGTCTTAACTCACCCAATGTCCCCTCAAAGACCATGTTTTAGACATTGACAATCCTATTGTTTTCAAGGTCATCCTTCTGCTATTATATCATGTTAACATAACAGTTCAAGCTGTCTCGTTTTCTTTTTTAGTTGCTCTTTATCTTTTCAGATCAATTTATCTAATGGTGAAGTTACAGCATTTGTGTCAAAATTTTTAACGCATAATTTTTTTAACACATAATCATACGTTTCTGGTGATTAATCAGCAACATATATATACCGATTTATTTGTATTTATTTGTTTACAAAGTCCTTTTTTTCTAGTAATTACAAAACAAATTAAAATATTTTATCATATTTTTCCTCTTTTTTTTTAGCAAAGCGTTTGTTTTATTACTACTGCTCTTTACTGTCATTTTTGAATTTGGCTCAAGCTATTGCAAGTATTTTACATTACTTGGATGTTTTAAACAGCCTTTGGTAATTTTTATTTTTTTATTAATACATTTTTCTATTTCGAATTAACTTTTTTAATGTGATCATACTATTTCCAAATACAGTACAACTATCTTATCCACCAATATATTTGCACCTTATCTTCATTTTAGCAAGTTGGTGCCTGGGCTACTAGTTTATTAAACTTAATACATGTACTAGGTTTTAACTATTTTATTACCAGGTTATTAGATTATGGGGAAGAAATCTATGTTCCATTGAAACTGTTGGTTAGCAGAAAATTTTTTCTCAAAAAAGTTAATTTTTCAAGGGGGTAGGTAAGAAAAAAAATTATAAAAAAAATTCTATTTAATATTTCCAAAAAAAAAATTGGACGTTTGTTTGAAACACACTCATTAACATTTGTGCAAAGTTATTTATGATATCTACAATAGATTTTAAAAATTGGTTCTTTGAAAATTTTTGAAAATATGTCTTAAAATTACACTTTTTTACCCAAAAAAGTCACAAAATACATTTTTAAATAAATTTTTTTATATTTTTTTTTATTTCTTTGTTCATTAATTGGTATGTTGTATGCATGTGCCAAAAATGGCTAGTGTAGCTTAAAAAATAAAAAAGATAGAAAAAACAACTAGCAGAAACCTTAAATGCCCCATGGACCACCTTAAGAATAATAACTAAATTGAGAGATACTTAATGATTTACAAAGTGATCAAGCTCTATTTATTGAAGATATTTCTTTTATTGATGTGACCTTTTTTTTAAATATGTATACATCAACTTTTGATAATTTAGAGGCCAAAAGGTTGCTAACTCTTGCTCTGTTGAGTGCAAATGATTTTTTTTATTCTAACAATATTAGCATCAAATTATTCTCCCCACTCATCAACCCTTTATTATTGAACTTGTTTAACAAAATAAAATATGTATTGAAAATGTTCATGATTTATTTTTTTTTTCATATTCATATTCAAAAAGTTTTTTTTTTAAGTATCAATTCAAAAATGAATTTTTCTGTATATTAAAAACCCATTTTATTTTTCAGTGTCATAGACGCTACAACATATGTTTACTTTTCATTTTATAATCCTTTGGCTTATGGAGTCTTTCTGTGGAAGTTTTTCAAGTAAGTCTGTATTTTTTTAAGCGATTCGTTCACATTTCTACATTTGAAGCCTATAAAGACCTGCCTATATTATACCACTTGATGGTTTTTTATTGTCATGAACAAATAATATATATAATTTTAAAGTATGAAATTTCAAAGTATGAAATTTCAAATGAATATATTTTTATAACCTATATAATCACGCAAGAGACCTAAGAAAAATTTAGAGAATTTGCATCCCACTTATTTCCACATTTTGTTTTGTTAGAGTTACTCAGCCTGGTGTCCCATTTTCTTACAAGCATCATGAAGATGTCATGGATGATGAACATGTCATCTTGCCCTATAGCAATGGTGCTGCAGCCATCAAGCAAGAAGAGCAGTCACCTATTTACTCATACAATAGCACCCATTTTGATGTGCCATTCAGTCCAAACAGTTACAGGAGGAACAGCAGTGGATCTGAGATCAATTCATCTTTTAAACATAGTGTCTCTATAAACAGTGATTATTATAATATTTCTGTTGATACTTAAACTTTGTGTTGAGGAAACATTAATTTATAACTACTTCCTTTTGTACGCAGCCTGCTTGTCCAAATATGCAGAAGCTTAAAAGACTTAAAGTTCAATGAGGAAAATAATATTTACTTAATGGTTGGAAATTTATGATGAAATTTAAGTTATTTATATAAAATCACTTTGCATCCATTAATACATAATGTCTGTGATATCATTTATTTAGCAGCTCTTTCAGCAACTTATTTTTTGCTTTGAGCTTCATAGTCTTTTGAGTTATGCTATTAAAATGTTTTGTTTTTTAATGCTAACTTTCTTTTATTGACCAAATACTTTTTCCATATCTTTTTATTAAAGAATTTATTCCCCTTATTCTTGTAATGTACCGTAATATAGGCTGTTAACTTTTTACTGCTGAGTGTATTTCATTGTAAATGATAAGCAGATGTCTGCAGGAAAAAAGAACCTGTGGTGTTGTTGGATTTAAAAAATTGATGATTCCCAAATTTTTATTACTGGCTGATGTGCAGCTATAAATTTATGACTTTTTTCTCCTTTATCTCTTTGTTTGAAATTACAGAGTTTTACAACGTTGACTTTGTGTGGAAGGTTGAACAAAATTTTTTATAGGACAATTTTGCTCATTTTCCTCAAATTTTTCTTTCAAACAGATTTCATTAATGCAGACTTTTTTTTTTCAAATAAAACATTAAGAAAGAATTGAATTTTTGCATTATTTTCTTTTGTCATTAGCCTTTGTTTCTGAAATACCTGACCTAAAAAAATTTTGGTTGTTATTTATTATCTTATGTTCGTTACCTTATGTTATGAATAACTTCATTTTGTTTAATAATTATGTCTTTCATGTAAAATGTTTTTATACTTTAACTTAAAACTACATTCATCCTACTTACATCCATTAATTTATATTCATAGGTGAAACCATTACAATGTCATTTAAATTGGTTAGAAGTAATTTCTGCTTTTAAAATGTAACTTTAAAGCAATATACTGCAATCTAAATTTATGTTGTTTTTTTTGTACCAAGTTTTTTTTTTTATCTTACAAAGCCTTTTTCATTTATGCTGCAGAAGATGTGTTTTTTTCTATGTTCACAAATTTTTCTAATTAAAATCTAAGGGCTTATTTATTGTGTTGTGTTCATGGCAGCATTGACTTAGTTCTTTCTATGTATCTCCACAGATAATAAATAAATGAGCTTTGTTTTGCTGCATACTATAGCTAAAAACAAAGCACATGCACATGTAATATGGTTATTTATCATATTCATTATACAAGTTTTGTTTAATAAGTTGATATATATATTAAGCCCTCTTTGGAAAAAGCTTATATGCATTTCAGTTCACAAATATTACATTTTCTCAACAAAAAAAAAAGACAGAATAAATATTTATTTGATTAAATGTGTAATTTTTTTAATGTGGTTTTAATTATTTAAAGCAGATGTGTCAAAAATATAGCCCGCTAATTGAGTTGAAAGTCCGCAAACTTAAAAAATCCCAACTAAACCAACAAAAAAATCTGCAAATAGTACTCCTTCAAATGTTTGGAAAGTTTAGCTTCAACAAAAGACCCGGTCACCAAACCCTATCATAGTCTTATTTAAAATCTAGAAAAACTATCCCCATTGACTCGCCTCTGTGAAAGCCGCCTGGCTGATTTATTTGCTCCCACAGAGAGAATGGAGTAGAAGGGGAGGTGGAAAAATTAATTTATGCCTCTGTGGCTAAAAGGTTGAAGTAATTAAAACATGTACTTTCTACACCATGTGGGTACAAATTTCGAATTATAATATAGTGTTAATGTACACTAAATCTAGGAGAATGAATAGCTGCACAATATCTGCTATCGGCCAAGCTAACCTTAGGCCATATTTATGGACACACTCTTTTTACTAGAACACTAACCCTTAGATGTCCAATTCAGCGCTATAGCCCTTAACAATTATGTTAAAAGAGACTTAGTAATTAGAAAATATATTGTCACTGATTAATACTAATTTTTTATTTTACAAAAAGCAGTATTTTGAAGAGTACCCACAAATAATATAACAAAGTAAAATTAAATTAGTCTTTTAAATAACGATGTACAAGCATATTTTTAAAATAATTATAGCTTTTAACTTAATCTAAGTAACGTTTTAAAAATTAATATAAATGATTTTCAATACTCAATACTTAGAATTTTAATAGAAAAAAAATATTGTTTGAATCTGTTGTTATTTTTTTTTTCAGAATTTTTTTTTCTTTTTTTAGCATTAAGCATACATATAAATAATACTGTAAATTCAACTACCTATTCAACACAGTTTTCAGACTAGTTAAACTTTAAAAACATGTTTAATAGATATATATAAGTCTCATTATATTTGGTACAGTATTAATGGTTAAGATGATTTGAAGATGAAAGCATCTAAGTAATCTTTTGCCTAAAGGTTTGATAATATATAAAATGCATATAATTACAATGTAAAGTAAAATATAGAGTGTGTGATGGTGTAAAAATATTTTAATATGTATTCCATTTGTTAACTCAGCACAATAAGTATATATACCATATAAAGATAATATTAAGATTTTAAAGTTAGATAACTTCATTTTACCTTTAAGTCACACTGTAAAAAATAGATAAATAATCAAATCTTGACCATTATTAAGTCCTGTAGTTTTAATTAACACTTTTATTTACAATTTCATTCAATACTCTACTTATAACAAAATTTAGTCTGCTGGGATATATAAAAAAAAATCACAACATGGAAAAGTTAAAATAATAACAAATATTATATACATTGAATTATAGATGTTATAGTCACTGGTCCCTTTAAGCTGTGTTCATGTGTGCAAGCACAAACTTTACAACATAGCACACTAATGTTGTTCTTTTTAATAAAGGCAGATGTACCATTATGTAACTCAAACAATTTTACATTTCCTTCCAAAGTTGTACACAGCCAATATTTTCGCAATAAACAGCTAAAATTAGTGTAAATATTAATCTAAAATCTCCCTATCATTAATTGCAAAAGAACAGAACAAAAAAAGACAAGCTTCTATAAAAAAATGTGATAAATTATTTGTGCATTTTAAGTATTAATGAGACATTTGTGGTAAAGAGTGTAAATAAATAGTGCAATACTGTGATTCAAAATAAAAAATACTGTTTGGCAATAATAAAAAAAAAGCAAATTATTCATGAGCAAATACATACCGTGCTTTTTTTTTTTTCAGAAAAATCCATAAAATCGTAATGTCCATAAATTACAATAATATAGATTTTTTCCGCATCAGAGAAATATAATGCAATTTAATCCGGCACATTTAATGAAGGCTTACAAAAAAAGGCAAAGGTCCTTTCTAATTACAACTTACTGGCTGAACAGTCCTTACACTGCAGTGAAAACATTTATCAACAATATATGCAAGAGTTATTAAAAATGTGCTTTTACCAATCTTTTTTAGAAAATGTCAGTTGGTATTGAACATGTACAGTTTTCCTTTTATTGAAGTGGCATTTTAATATTTAAAAAACTTAAATGCTTATAAAGATACAAAATTTATTTCAGTGTACAAAACATTGTGTATAGAAAACAATTCTGATCTTTTAAAGTGAACAGATAATTAGCATTAACAATACCAAGACAAATGCATTTAAGCCTTTTTGATTAAAAAATTATGAATCATCACAGCAGTTTTAGCAAACTTCAAAAAGATCTCAATACTTTTGTACATGTATTACAATTAAAGTGGAAAAGCAGTGCTTAGTAATTTTTATAATAGTATAACACATCAGACTAATTCATCAATTAAGACAGTGTCCCACTCCAGTTGATTGGATTGTAGCATAAAATTTCTCTGTCGTAGTGGTCAGTCATCACCTTGTTCACACGAGACTTTTCCCAAGCCTTCTCCATAAACTGAAATTAAAAATTATCTAATAACTTTTCTATTTTAATTACAAATATTTATATTATATATATATACGATTATATCCTGCTAAAAGACGTTCAGCTAATTTTCAAATTAAAATTTTGTTGTTGTTTCATCAAAACTTTATTTTTAAAACACGCAAAAAGCATGGGGAAACTTCAGTATTAGTTGAAATCTCATATATGTTGAGTTCCTATGATTTCCTTAACAATCCCAATCATTACAACTCATGTATGGAATCAGTATGTAAAGGAATGCAGAAAAAGTAAATTATTCTACCAAATCTAAATTTAATCAGTTCCTGAAAGTTGTTCAATAAATTATATAAAATGAATCCCACCAAATTGCTTTTAAAAATTGATTTTTATACAGTGTAAATTTTATACAGTCACTTTTAATGCCTAATTGAAATATTAGAAGAGTCATTCACTAAGAAGTTATTATATTTCTAAAAACACATTAACAAAAATAAGTTCACAACAAAATTGAAAAAAGTGGCAAAAATCACACACAATGTTTATAATTGTGCTTCAGAAAAGATGAAAAAAATAAAGATGCTAATTTGAAGGTGGATGATCCTGTGATATGAATAAAAAAACAAACAAATACATAAACAACAAACTGGGAATTCAGATTAAAAAGTAGTGATCAAATCCTAAGGTATATATATAAGTGTGTGTGTATATATATGTGTAAGTAAAAAAAAAGTAAAGTTTCCCTTCTTGGCCATAACGGGCCAAATGGGACAGATGAAGTGTAGAATCCATCTGTTTCCATAACCTCGGCATATGAAGGGATTGTGTGGTTAGCGCATATATATATATATGTATACAATTTTAATTTTTATAACTAGTAAAAATTACACTCACATTTTTATTTTCATCCCTAAAATGTTTCAGATAATTGTATTTATTAATTATATCTTGAAAGTCTTTAACCTTGCATTGATTGTCATATTCAACAATGGCTTCACTTTCATGAAGTTTAATTTGAAAATCTCTTCTTCTTTTTTCATCACTATCTGCCATTTGTTGTTTTAAAACCTCTCTAAAATGACGTCTGAAAAATGTAAAAAAATGACAAATAATGCAAACTATAAAAAAAAATTTGTTATGTTTCAAAATATAATTTGATTATAGGAGTAAACTGAGTACCTATAAGCTTCTTTATCTGCTGGTGGTCCATAAAATGGTTTCGACCAGGCTGAGTGATATCTCTCATGTTCTCTTTGTTGCATCATCAATCTACGTTTGTCGTTATGCCAATGTTGAGGTGTTGTCTCCCAGCTTGAATTGATTCTTCTTTTGGGGGGAGGGGGAGCCAACGGATTTATTCTGTAAGGGAATTTCACCTGGTTCCATGTTGAAGTCAATTCAGGAGGTGGATAAGGGCCATAATTTGCAGCAGCAGAAACAGAGCGAGGTGTGCAAGTTGGTGTTATTCTAGGCAAACTTGACATGACTAAACTGAGAAAAGATTCATTAAAAAACTCATTAATAATTATTAAATAAGGTGTAAAATATATGGATTTCATGTTGCATTTTCATCAATTCAAATAATGATATTTGATCACAATATAAATGATGTTAAGGGGTTTTCATTAATATTTTTAAATGCAAAAATTTCAGGCCACTAAGTTGAGATTATATTTCTGTGCACTCCATTTGAGTAATAGTTCTGTTGAATGAAATAGTGGCTGATGAAATGTAAAAAAAAAAACTAGAAATTTTGAAAATCATTAAAAATGATACAAATTTTGACAAGAATCAAACACCTTTAGAAAAGTAAGTGATGTTTAAAAAGTAGGGCTCCACAATTTTAAACAAATTTCTGATGGTATTTGTATTTTTGGTCTTAAGAAATGTGCAGCCCTGATGGCAAACTGCATGTAGTTCAACTCAAACTTAAACACACACTTTTAGCTGGAGCTTAATGCAGTGAAATCACTACAAAGTAGTATTTAGTACATCATTAAAAAAATCTCTTGTATTATGGATCCATTTATCACACAATTTCTTCTATTACATTCTTTATCAATCCCTGTCTAAAAAATTGTGAATTGAGCTATAACAGTGGCATAATTACATTTCTCCATTGACAAAGCATTAAGGTTCTTGATACATTTTCTTAATACATAAACTCTTTTGACACTAGAGGACACATGAGAAAAGCGAGGGAAAACACTTTCCATTTATTCAAAAGATCACTATCAGTGAAACATTTTGTTCATTTTTTTTCTGTTTGTAAGTTTTTGACCCACAGTTTGGACAAGCTTAGCCTAGACAAAAATGTATTCATTATGATTAGAATAAATCCCCTTAAGACAGATAACAGGATAAAAATTGTTTTATTAAAAAAAAAAAGAACAAAGTTTTTGTTTATATTAAAGACAGTCTGTTTCAACTAATTTATCTTGCTTTAATGTTTTTCTATACGTCACAAAAGTTCATCTTGTTGCATCTAATGGTCACAGAGAAGGATGATGTATCATTTGTATTATATTTAACTCAGTAACATAGTAAAAATAAACAAAAAGCTCAATATCATAGGGATAACAAAGAAAAACAAATAACAGTTTTAATTATGTGAATGACTATCAAAAGAAGTACAAATCTCAACTAAATATGTTCAAATTTATAAAATATGTCAGCCACACCCAGTGGCTAATCTGTTTGCAGTAAATTTATCTTGCTTAAATGTTCAAAAAGTTTGTAATTGATTTTATCTCTTTCATACAATACTTTCCCCATTTTCACTTCGACTTTGGCCAGTTGCACCCAGCCTATGTTCACATTGCCGGTTTAGCTGGCCAATGTCTGACATTGGCTGCCTAGCAGACATTGGCCATAACATATATATATCTATATATACCAGAGATGCTTTAAGTACATACTATGAAAGTACACAGGTTGCAAGTACGAGTACAATAACACATGTTTTTAAAGTAGCAAGTATGACTATGAGTACAAAATACCCAAGACCCATGGATTAAGTACATGTAATAGTACGCAAAAAATGTACTCAAGTACAGGTCAAATGTAATATATACTATTCTATACTGTAGATTATTGAAAGTGTATATATTATAATTACTCAAATTAATGAGTTGTAGATAGCAATCAACACTAGATATCTATTGGTATCAATTTCACTGTTATGTGTCTGATTTTCTGTATAAATGTACACAACTGGTTCTCAACCATTGTATATGTGCCCCAAAAGGGTTTAGGAAATGCTATCCAGGGGTAAACAGCGACATTAAATCTTCATTTAAAACAACTATGGCTATGAAGAAGGTAGTCAGTTTGGTTCGTAACTATCACCAAATTTAGTGCCAAGAATCGCATTAGAAAGGTAAGCAGATTGTATTATGAAAATAAGTACATTTATTCACGCACTTATGTGCGAAGGGTGCTTGCGGACATTCTTTCGCACCCTCAGGGGTACAGTCACGAAAAAGGTGCTGATGTATAGCCATGCCATAGTTTAGGCCATGGCCGCCATAGGCTGGCATAGGCATAGCTGTAAGACGATAGCATAAGCTAAAAAGTCATTTACTACATTTAAGACTTTCTTGTCAACACTAGTCACTACAATTATATTGTCATTGTGTACTTTGACTACTTTGTCGTCTTTGACTCATAATTTTGACTGTCTAAGTCTAAGACGTCTAAACTCAAAATCTAAGACTTGTCTAGTCTAAATATATTTATATACTGATATTAAATGCTATAGCTTATATTTGTCAATTCATTAATTTTACCTTCAATAAAATTGTTTTAATATAACATAATATCCTGAGACGGCAAACAAATGAAGCACAATAATGAAATATTATTATTTTTTACATAGGTACATAGATATACTAATAATGGCACTCGTCGCTAAGGCCGCTGATGGGATTTGTTAAAAAGTGTAATCAATAGACATAAATGCGGAGCGAAGTGTCTATATCAGTGGTTCCCAAACTTTTTAGACCCATGGACCCCTTTTAGAATCAAAACTTTCCCACGGACCCCCAAGTGAAAAACCTACATAAATGCGTAATATACCAATCACGAATAAATGAAGAAAAAAAACATTTTGACGAGGAAGTATTCAATGAAATTATAATTTTTGTTTAAAATAAAATAAATTAATGAATTGGATGATTTTAATGAGATGCTATGAGTGTGTTTATGTCCATCTCAAGGTTTGTGAGTAGCAGCCGCAAATTCCCACGAGCACTAATTTCTAGTTTCTTTTTGTTGTGATGAGATTCATAACGGTACTGAATCCACGTTCTACCAAATAGTAAGAAGGAAAAGCAGTCAATAACTTCTGTACAATAACCCATAATGCGGGATATAAAATTGCTATTTGTTTTTGTAACCAAAATTGTTTATATCCTTGTTCATACAATGGTTTAAGTTCCTCATTTGTGGATATTTCAATAACCTGCTCATGTATTTCTACGGATTCATCTGTGCTAGGTATGTGAGTTTGTCCACGTGCGAAAGGGTTCAGCACCCGGTCCAAGTGAAGAATGTTTTCAAATCTTTGGGATTGGTCTGCATGAAGAGCCGTTAAGTGTTGACAGTAGGCAAGCAAATCTTCATCCCTGTTTTGCAATTTCAAAAGATTTGGAAACTGAGAACATTCTCCGCTTGCAAAGTTTTGTTTGCACAGAAAAATTTGCCACAATCGCAGACATTACGCTTTTAGTTTTGATTAAATTTAATTGGTCACCTTGTAGTTTCAAATTAGTTTCGTTAAATTTGTCAAATAAATCAGTCAAATAGGCTATGTCATTTTTTTTTAGTTAATTAAATTGTGTCGCAATTCATTGTCTTTGCTTTCCAAGAATTCCAACACAGAATCAAAGAGGGCATAAAAGCGATTTAAACATGCACCTTTGTATAACCAACGTACTTCTGTATGAAGTAGTAAACGATTATAGTCTTCATCATTTTCCAAACAAAGTTGAGCAAATAATCTCTCATTTAAAGCATTCCTTTTGATTTTATTAACTGTTTTAATGACATGATCTAGTGATCCATGCAAACGTTCACTAAGATTTTTTGCGACCAAATGATGTCGATGAATGACACAATGTACTGAAAATACATTTGGTACAGCTCGTTTTAAGTATGCCAGAAAGCCTCGGTGTCTTCCTACCATTGCCGGAGCACCACCAGTAGCAACAGAGATAATATTAGTTAAGGGTATAGCTTTTACATCAAAATAACTTTTTAATTGAGTAAATAACGTTTCTCCTTTTGTATTAATTTCCAAACATTTAGCAAATAACAATTCTTGACATAAATTTTCTTCTTTTATAAATCTTACATAAGCTAAAATAAAGCTTCGTTTCCTGGTAAAGTTGTTTCATCAAGCTGTATAGAGAATTCAGATGTTTTTAAGTACTCACATACAGAATTTTATACGGACTGAACCAATTCATCAATCCTTCTTTATACTTCTTTATACTTTTTTTACTCAGTGGAATTCTTTTTATAATATCGAAAGCTGGTTTGTGCAACACGGTGAGTATTACCTCACTTACATCTGGTAACATAAGTTCTTCACCAATAGTATGCAGCTTTCCGGACATTGCAATCAATAAAGAAATGTTATAAGTAGCACGCAGTTCATCATCATCTCGCTTAGATGTTGTCCCAATGAGTTTCTGCAGTGACGATGTTTTCAAATATTTTTCTTTGACTGTTTTAAAAAACGTTAAATCCTTATCTTTTTTTATCACTGTAAACCACACAATCTATCTGTCAAAAATATCTGCTAGCTTCTTTTATAAGATCCTAATTACAACCTCTTCAAACACACGTCCTTGTCGGTCCCTAATAGGTGATATTCTGTTATTTCAGCCAAAAGAGCAGTATCCCTGGACTTTTGTATTTTAATGACAAACTAATTAATTAATTCATCCCTGACCTAATGATCCATATTCTTGAAAATACAATGTTCGACCTATATTCTTGAAAATTCAATGCTCTATCTAGAAACTTTGAGACGCTGATTCTTTATAACATTAATCAAGCCCATGTGGAAGTTCGGCGCCATCCATACGATACCAGACATAAGATAATTAGCTTATCACAACATTTGTCTCTTGAGAATAAAAGAGCGCTTAGCATTGCTTTTGATCCCAGACTAACCAGGTCATCTTTTTTCCACAGGTATGTGTCACCTAAAAATACAAACTCTCTATAAACATGACCAACATCGTAATCTTAGAGAGTCAGAGTAAACATGGCGCATTTTCTGCATAAGCGTGTTTTCTGCCGTCTGTCTCTTACCATTCCATGCTTGTTAATAACTTAATTAGCTGGCGCTTTTAGTTTATTTATTGTTTTTATTTTTATTTCCATTGAAATAAAATAGATTTTAATTTTACTATTTTACATTAAACCTTGCGCCGACCCCCTGGAGTTGTTCAGGGACCCCCAAATGAATAAAAAAAAACTTCCGCGGACCCCCTGGATGCTACCAGAGACCCCCTGGGGGTCCGTAGGGACAACTTTGGGAACCACTGGTCTATGTGCAGTATGCACAGCAAATGCGGTTATAAATGTGTGTGGTGGGGGTATTTAAAGCAATTCACAAGTTAGAAAATAATAATCATGATATAAAAAAAAACAACAACAATGTTTATAATCTATTGGCGGGTGAAATTCATTTTGCATTTTGGTGCGTCGCCAGGGGAAAGCTTTTCATTCGAAAAAAAAAAAACAAACCCAGAAATAACTGGGAAAATGTTATCTTGCAGGGCCCCTTAAATCCGCTTCTGGCAGTTACAGACATTGATGATTGAGTCAGTAGCACGTACTGAGCTCTATAGTTAAACGGAGGCCATATTTAAATATAGAGCTCAGTGGTCAGTAGTAGTACTACTCAAGGCCGTAGCCAAGGGAGGGGGGCTAGGGGGGCTGTAGCCCCCCCCCATTAATTCTAAAAATCAAATTTTATTTTAAAATATACTTCTTTATCATTGTGTTCCAATTTTTTCTTATATAAAACTCTCCGCACAGCCCCCCCCCCCCCCCAACAAAATCCTGGCTACGGCCTTTGGTACTACTTGTAGTAGTAACGACAACATACTAAATTTATATTTAGGCCCACCAACAGTATAAGTTAAGTACTAGATTGTCTAGATCGAATAAACTATTCACATTGCGACATATCACATAGGAAACCACTCCTGTAATATTACTTAATATTTTTTCTCAAAATAACGGAGGGCGAGGGGGTGGGCATTAGAACGTTTTCGTGGGAAAAGTTGAACCTTGAGTCTGAGTCGCATTGCATATTATAGCCCTTTAGGGGCCCCGGCGCACAGCTGTTAAATCCGCATTTGGCTCACTGGTTTGTCTGTTTCATTTTTAATTTTGATGTAACTTGGGGTTAGCTCGTTTTCTTTCATTATCACTTAATTTTAATAATAATAAAAAAAAAACAAGAGGAAAATGATAGTTGGCAACAACGTCAAAAAAAAAAAAAATGATGAATCTCGTTTTGGTATTTCTCATGAGTAATTTTGTTATTCCTCTTGTTTCTTTCAACCAGTGAACGTCACGGTAGGTTGAGTATTTTTGTAAGGTAAGAATTTATAGGGAAGATGTTGCTTTTTTTTTTTTACTAAGTTTAATATTACATTCTGAATATGCTTGAATTTTTCACTTAATAGAATACAAAACGACTTGACAAAATTTTAATTAATTATTTTAAACTCAAATAAATAATCTCAGCTTAGAAAATGTTTATTTTAACATTGAATTTTTTTTTTTTTAAATAATTGATTCACCATACAAAAACCACGCCCATCAAAAGTTATATTTATCCACGTCCACTTCTAGTCTAGTAATAATCACATAATAAAAGTAAAAGGTGCTATTGTATTATAACAGACTTACTCTCTTAGAAACTTTTTTTTATAACTAGTAACAGTAATTCAAAATTGCTAAATAGTATTAAAATAGCTTTAGACCATGTAAGGCATGTATCTTATTTGCCTTGAGGCTTGACTATTTTACTTTCTCCAACTTTGAAAACTTTACATAGTCACCTAGTGTTATATTCACTGGATACAGCTTTACAAAGGATAGGCTTGGGATTAAAATTAAGGGAGGGGTTGTCATGACATTGCTCCTGTTTAAACATCAGCATATATTAATTAAGTTCCATTTAAAAGATTTCCTTTTAAAATTAATTCTATTTTAAAAAATCAAGTTTTCTTTATAATACCCCTATCCGGCCTATCCTAGTTAAGAATTTAAAGGCCTGCGTTATTTCCCTATGTCCTGAGAAGAGGTTTTTGGTTATAATTTACATTTTGAAAGGTTTTGTAAAAATTTTAATTTAAAAGCAAATTAGACGTTGATTTAACCATTAGTCTTTAGTGCTGTCAAAAAAAGAAAGATGTAGAATAGAGTGTGAATGTAAAATAAAATGACAAATACATGGTTATTATCAATAATTCATATTTTCATAGGTAGTAAATTGTAATTGAAGTAGACAAAATTTATATCTGGCACGCCGATAACAATCAAGTTTGCCCACCCCTAATCTATACTATATAGTCTATGCAGTTGTTTTTGGCCTTGTCAGCTGTTAGGTATTCTTAATGTACTCTATGTGAATACATACAAAAAAAACTTTTTCTGTCAGTGATTACATTTATTTATGGAATTTAAATTCTAATTTTCTATTCTTTAGTGTCTTACTTATTTATTAAATATTTATATAATTTGCAAATATCCTTTGTCAAAAAATTGATGTATGTGGTGGATTAAATATAACTAGTTGTTTTCTAATGACATGATTATTTTTTTTTTGTTCATTTCACTTCTTTGACTCTGTATTATTGTTTATATGCATGGCCCAAAAATGCTTCGAAGAGTGTGTACAATAACACTGTGAAGATTGGTTCACAGATAACTGCAAGTATGAGAACTAAAAATTTAACCTTTGATAGAAAAAATAATCCAAGTAAATGAAGTGACTCAGCAACATCCAATGTGATACTGGTAGTAATTTTAAATTACACATAATGTATCTTATGAAAAAATCAAAACAAAGCAAACAATGTGCACATAAAGAAAACTGAAATATAAACATTGTAAAACTAAGAATAAAAGCATCATATTTATATTTTTATATAAGCAGTTATCTTTATTCTTTTTAAGCTTTTCAGTTTAGGCCTTTTTTCTGTTGTAATTCTTAATGAAATCTTACCCCTTTTTTTAAGAAGTGGATAGACTAGATTGTTAATATAAAAATGTCCATAATATAATTATTAAACATATTTTAAAATATTTTTTCATTTTCACATACCTTAATAATGTCTTAAGTAGGTCACTTAAACCATTTAATCAATCTTTTGAATTATTAAAGCATACATTAAATAACTCAAAGGGCAGAAAGTTCTTTTATGGCTGAAATATATGTTTTGCAAAACCTTATATTGATTTTTTTTTAAACTTTGTAAGCACCCTTTTGTGTAAGCAAAAGAAAAAAAAAGTTATAAGCTACAATATAGCCATCAGTTTAATTGTTACTGCTGTTACCACATCTTGACTTGGGTTAAACAAAGCTGCAGCTGCAACTTTCTTTTAATGATTTAGGAGTCAATCTTTATGGTGAAGCTTATGGGCTCAAGACTAAAAGAATTTTTTAGATCTAATCAAAGATGAAAGTAATTAGAAATTTGTCAATGATGTTTATAGCCAATAAATAGATTTTTTTTTTTTAGATTTATTTGTGCAGGTAGATAACTCCTTCTCTTATCAGTAAAAATCATGACTGGTAAGTAAAATTATTTAACAATTTGACAGTTAACATACAATACCCCATGCAGCTATTTTTTAGTTATGTGCCACCTCTGTGCAATGTTAAAAAATTGTATTCCTGACTTTTTGTTTTTATTCCTTCCACAATAATCATTTAAATGTAATATTTTTTGGTTTAGGGTTACTGAAAGCAAAGAAATATGACTGGACTGACAGTAACATGGCCCTCTTTGGCTCAGATACAGAAAAGCAGGTCAAGAGTAAGTTAGTTTTTGTTTGTTTTTTTGTTGTATAGATTTAATTATTATACTAGCAGGGTTCATAAGCATTATGGGAATCTAGAAAAACCTATGGAATGTAAAAACTGAAATTCCAGACTAGAAAAACCCTATTGAAAAAAATTTAGTGGAAACATGTAGAACCTTAGCACACTGAGATATTTCTTCATTGGTGTTCACAACAAAAATCTGTGTTAAGTTTTCATAGGTACAGACTAACAACATGGACAATATAGGGAACAGCATGTTGACCTATTTGAAAGATAAATGAAAAAGGGGGACATTTGGGGTGAGGTAGATGGTCACTATTTTAGTTGAACACGTAACAATACTAGAGTAAACTCTGTGGCACCCATTCCACCACCACCACAACTGCCTTTACTCTTTTTGCTTTAGAATCCTGTACATTATCAAAATTGACTACCATTCCGTCTCACTTCCTGTCTCCTCTGTCCATTGTATTGTAAACATAATGTTTTTTCCCCTGACCCAGATTTATTCATCTCTTTCAGTATTTTTAATTGACTACTTAGTTGCCATCTTTGCTACTTGCAATCTTCAATTTCCAAATTTCAATTATTGCAAATAATAGTTGGGTGTCATCCGCATCTAGTGAAGGCGTCCATGTAGTGCTGCCATATTGTCTTGTCAATCTCCTCCCGCCCCAGCCTTTTGTCATTTTGCAATCGTAACATATGTTTCATCTGTTGACCTCTCAACTTCATTACTCTTGGTTAATTAGAATTTTTCTCTGATGTGAATTGTCCCCACAGTGGGGAAAAAAGGTGTGCTTGATTTTAGTATCCTTCTTATCATTTAGTTACAAACTATTGTGACATATGGGCAAGGTGAGATGAAGAGATGGGCTTACCTGGGTTGTTACATAACTGTACTTATACATGGTTCATGTATGTGTAGTCCTGAAACCCACTATTGCAGAGATGTTGATGATTTTCTTTTATTAACTTTGCAGTAATTATTAAATGTTCTTGCATTAAATTATAACTGTTTGATGCTGGTTAACTTTTGGAAGTCCACAAAAACTCCCTGACTTCATTTATATTTAGTTCTGTTTTTTAATACCTATTGTTGATTCACAAGTTGTTTTTTTGACAGACATGAAAAATGATCTTTTGTAACAAGTTGATTGACTAGATATATGTTATTACTTTTTTTTTTCCTTTACAGTTAAATATGTATTTATAAAGATTTCAAAAAAGACTTTTTTTTTTGCTATCTTGTTAAAAACTACATATTTTAGTTGCCTAGATACAGATGGAATTTAGCTTTGACCTAAGGAAAAACTCTGGAATTCCTATGGATTTTCAACTCGGCTAAAGTGTATGAAGGCTATACTAGGGATCATGATAATTTTCATTAAAATTCATAAAAGTTTATTGCTTAGCAAATGATTTTGAAAACTTTTCTTTTGCTACCAACTTGTAATGAAAAACAAAAGGATAAAAAGTGTAACGATGCAACCATCCATTTTTATCAATTAAATATTATTATTTTTTTGAAATACAACTACAATTTTCCCCCAAACTACTCTTTGAGAGCCACATATATGATTAAATAGTACATGTATATAGATTCTAATATAGTGAATTTTTCCATTAAACAGAAGAATCTGCTGCAACTGAGCCTGCTTGGATTGGGGCTGGCTCATCTCCAGGACTAAGGATTTGGAGAATTGAGGTTAAATGAGATAACTAACACTATATCATATATTATTTTTTATTTTACTTAATACATATGCAAAATTGATCATGTGATCGGTATAGTTAGATGATTTAGTAAATAAAAATGATTAATTCTGACATAAAACAAATTTTAGTTATTTTTTTTTAGTACTTAGTACATTGTAATTGTTTTTATAAATCTTTCATTAAATATAAAATATTGTATTACCTCTAACAGCAATTTCAAGTAAAGAATTGGCCAAAAGAAGATTATGGTGAATTCTACAATGGGGATTCTTATATTGTTCTTAATGTAAGTTTTAGTCTTCTTTATTGTTAGCTAAGTGAGAAATGATAATGAAAGTTTTTAAAAATTCCAAATATCAGTAAATATTGTGAACCATATACTTGTAGACATATAAAGACCAAGACAGTGACAACCTTCTCCATGATGTTCATTTCTGGATTGGGAAAAACAGTTCACAAGTAAAGTATAATTATTGCCACTATTTTTATGTTTTATATTCCCTAAAGAAACCATTTCTGCAATCAGGGTATAAACTATGAAATTTTGGTACTCTTCATAATAACCATTTACTGTAGAAATGTGTTAAGTTCTTGTAGTTTTCTTCACCATAATGGAGGTATATGACATAAGTTAGCTTTATGAATT
This sequence comes from Bulinus truncatus, assembly GCA_021962125.1. Classification (NCBI taxonomy): domain Eukaryota; kingdom Metazoa; phylum Mollusca; class Gastropoda; family Planorbidae; genus Bulinus; species Bulinus truncatus. The sequence goes on along the minus strand of JAGDYQ010000032.1, from coordinate 1,658,206 downwards.
TTATTTTTTAATCTTAAAATCTTCATTGTTTTATGCTGGAAGACTCAATTATAAGACTTAGCAGAATATAAATATGGCTTTGTTAAAGTGTATTTTTTGTGTATGTATATTTTGTATTGTGGAATTTAAGTAATTTATTGGTGATGCTATTTTTTCTTACATTTTCATTTGCTTGTAAATACTTTTGCTAATTGTTTTACTTAGAAATATTTGTCGGTCTGTTCCTAATCTTATAATCCTCATGTGTTTTTTTTTTTAGAATACAATGTTTATATTATATTTATAGTAGCTTTTTATACAATTTTACTTATTTTTGTGTGTGCTGTTAAATGTTATTTTTAATACTTTAGGATGAATATGGAACTGCTGCTTATAAAACAGTTGAGCTGGATACTTACCTTGATGATGTTCCAGTTCAACATAGAGAATGTCAGGGTCATGAAAGTAGCCTGTTCAAGTCATACTTTCCACAAGGAATTACGTAATTAAATATTTTAATAATTTAATTTTATTTATAAAATACTATGAAGAATAAACAAAAATGTATGTAAATGATTTTTCAAATAAAACTTGTATTTTTTAAACTGTGATTCCTCAGTATTCTAACTATTGTTTTCTATTTTAAGCACTATGGAAGGTGGTGCTGCGAGTGGTTTCCGTCATGTAACTCCAGAAACATATGAGCCCAGACTTTTTAAATTTTCAACAGATAAAGATGGTCGAGTGGCAGTCAGAGAAGTAAATTTAGAAGAAAATAGATAAATTAGTTTCAAGCTTTATTTTATTTTTAATTGCTTAACTTCCAGCATATAAATTTTGGGGTACATACAATTGAATTAAAAATATATTTCACTTATTCTGAATGCTTTGGTGCAATATTGTCAAATAAAAAAGTTTACAAAGCATATTTTAGGGACTTTTAGTGTCAATTTTTACTCTACTAGCAGTATACAGTGCAAACTGAAACATTTCTAATGTCATTTTTATTGGCATCATTTTGGATAGAAAGGAATGCTAATGCATAGCAAATACTGTATATTTTATCCACCACAAATTACAATTGTACAACTTATCCTTGAAAGATACACTAATGGCTTTGAAATTAATATTTGTATTATCACTAGTAAATGTACCATTTTTATTATATCTCCCGGGTTGAATATCCTGGTCCACTTTCCCCACAATCACCTACTTTTCACTGATCGGTTTAACATCTAAGCAATGCTCTTCAAGATACTATGTATGACTCTGGTGTTTGAATTCATGCAGATTTGTCAGTGTCATTAAGTAAATCACCAGTCAACATTATAAGATTTTTGTATTTGAATATTCAAGTGCTTAAATATCTTAATTCTCAAAATTTAATAAAACATTTGCAATATGTTTTCATAAGGTCATTAAAGAGTGTCATGCCAAGTTTAGCTTTTTAGTGGATTTCTATGCTGCATGACCAAATATACATACATACATTCATTGTTTCATTTTCATAAAATATCTTTTTGTATGTAAATTTTCTGCCAGTTTTTGTATCATAAATGGGGGGGGGGCCAGAGGAAAAAAATCTGAAGTCTTAACTTTTTTTTTTCTTAAACCTTAGTACAGAGGGTTTATGTGTGGTTAGGACTTTCAGACAATGACAAGCTTAAGATATACTCTTGTTGACTTAAAGCATTTTGGAATTAGAAAGTATGAATTAAATACCAAAGGGTGTGTTTTAGTCTTATTCAGGACATAAATGCACGCTCTTTTTTATCCTATATTAGGTCAGTGAAATCCTAATTAATAAATCTTAATCATGACACAGATCCTTCGTGTAGCTTCATTGGTTGTCCCTGGTGATGTGTTTATTTTGGACTTGGGTCTCAAAATTTATCAGTACAATGGAGAGGAGTCAAGTGCCCGTGAAAGATCTAAGGTTTGTAAAGTTAAAAAGTTCAAAAAAGCATATTTAACATGATGCTTGCTAAGTAAATGATAAAGCTGATTTTTGTTCATGATTGTGTCACTTAATGTGTTAAATAATATTGGTTTGAAAAAAATATTTGTCAAAATAAACATTTCATCATCTTAAGAATAATATTAATTAAAATAATTTTTGCTTTGAAAAAAAAACATGTATGATTTTAACTCACTGGTTACTTATTGGGGAAACTAGTCATACCCAGAAATTAGTGAGGGCAAAAAAATTTGGTAAAAATCAGGTAGAAGTGCAAATTTGTCTGTAACCTTTTAACTAAAAGAGAATAAAAGAAAAGAGATAGACCATAGATCAACTTTGAATTTATCGTCTATAGGTGAATGTAATTATATTGGTTTATTTTTTTTATGATGTGAACGAAATTCAAAAATGTGTACTTAATCTTAGTATGTTTAGTCAACTGCATTTTATAATTTCATTTTAAACATTTATTCATTAAATAATGTACTAAATAGACTTTTAAGAAAAATGAAAAGATAATACATTTTCTGCAATGCATATCAGATGGATTGTGAAAATTGTACTCTGCATCTTTTAGGCTATGCAGTACATAGGTAACATCAAAAGCCAGCGAGGCGAGGCAGTGTCAGAAGTTCTTGATGGTGGAAGTGTACCAAAATCTGTGAGCCTTTTTAGATATTAAAAACATTAAGATGAATATTATTAAATATTACACCGTATTAGAGGGCTTTAGATTATGATATAATAATAATTTTTAGTACAGGTAATTAGTTTATAATTAGAAAATCTCTTCTTTATAATTGTTGATATAGAATAACTACAATGTTTAGACTAAGAATTAGTGTGCAAAAGGTTAATAAAATGTTAAATAATTATTTGAGACATGTAATTTTAATATCCTCCAATTTTTTTAATTTTGTATTTTGATATAATGAAAAAGGTATTACAATTCACTAACTGTAACAGATCCAGATAGAAAATTGATTAGTAAGAAAAATTCTCACAGAATTTTTAAAACTGCAAAAATATGTTAAATCATTTGATCAATACCATTTATTACTAGACTGTAATACCAAATACCTTGATATTACTTAATGCAGACATTTTTTTTTTCGTTTTCATGATCAGCCAAACATTTACTTAATAGCATTTATGTTTTCAGACAGTGCTTCGATTGAATGAAATTTCATTTGTAGAATATGAAGATAGATGATGTATATTTTCCTTTCAGAAATTCATATACAAAGACTGTTGCTGCCCAAAATTATAGTAATTCATGTTTTTCTGTCAAAATTCACTTTGTTGTTGTTGTTTTTAATGAATATACACTAATGTGAATCATTTTTTCTATTCGAATCGACGTTTCTAAGCAGCCATTTTGTTTGTTTATCATTTCGGAATTCGCAATGCCCTTAGATACCGGAATTTCGTCTTGGTGGATCCATACCTTAAATATAGCAAAATAAAAAGAATATGTATTGATTACTTAATATTTTAAAGTCATAAACAAACTATTTCATGGTCCCTTTAAACATATTCCAGCATGAATTTTGGCAAAAACTGGATCAAGACCTTGATAATCTTGATGATGATGATGTTGATGGAGTTGAGGATAAAAAGTTATTGAGGTTTGTATTATAATCACTTAAGTTTTTTCAAAATAAACCTAACTTTCATACAACACTATTTTCAGCCACTTTCCATCTCGCAACAATTATTCAGTCTAACATGGAAATGAAATTGTCAGTATTACATATGCAAAAAAGGACATGGAATTCTCAAATGCCTATCACTCAAAGACAATAATCTCACTGGTATCACATTAACTGCTTTTTCTTCTCAATGAAATAATTGTGAATCCTCCATTCATTTTTAACATTAACAAATCTTGCTGACTGTCAGAAAGCATTGACCTTCGATGTGATGGAAAAAAGATAAGCTATTTCCAAGTCTCTATGTTTATGGTCAATTTATTAAAGGCTTTGAGCTCTGGACAGTTAAAACCCTGTCAACTGATTAAAATATCATACAATTATTATTAGTTTTAAATTAGTAGGTCTAGGTTAATTTTGTTTTATTATGTGTGACTATTTCAACTTAAATTATGTGTTAAAATATGTTTTAAGCTGTTTTTTTATATTATATTTGTATTAATTTCATTTAAAATATTATATATTTCATCCAAAAAACACTAAGAGTATGAAACAGTTATGATTAAACATTTAATTCATAATTTGACAATTAAACAAAAAATCCCCACAGCAACCCAGAGTGTAATGGCCGTGGAGCATCATGTCTTATTAGACAGTAGTCATCAATTTAGGATAAGTTGCTTGTCTCTTATTAGGCATTAAAAAGTAAATTGCAGAAGACTTCATGTCCTCATCAAAGATAAAGTGGAAGGTATAGAATTGGTAGAATATTGATGGAATAACTTTAATCTCCCAGCCACAGATTGGTGTGCATCATTGCCTATAAAGCCTCTTTAAGGATAAAACATTTATCTATTAGTTCCGATAAAACACTAATGGGATGTTTGCTATGGTGCCCTTCTTTCATTCCTACCATAGCCGATAGGGCAATGGCAATAGAAACACAATGAAAGACATAGAGGGACCGTTCACCATGACCTGAAAAATACTGCATCTATGTGTAATATTCATATTTGTAGATAGACCTTTCCTCCAGGTTTTTACTGTTCTGACGTGGCATTTCATTGATGAAAACTTACAGTTGCTCCACGTTATTTCATTTTTCTTATTCTTTTTGTGCTACCAATTTTCTTGAAAAGTAAATTCTGCCGTAATACTTTAAATATTTCTTAATGACCTTTACAGAACTGAAGTTTGAAGAACACTGGTTTAAAATGAAAATGAGCTTAAATTAAATAATAATTCATTTTACTTTTTTATATCTTTAAATTAAAATAAAAAGTTTTGGTCAAGTCTTAAATATTTTTTTTAGAGATCTTTAGAACGCACTCCCCTATTTTCTTATATTATATGGTCTTCCACTAAATGGTCTCACACAACTCGGGATTTTTTCAGAAATGTATCTTTTTTTTTAAAGAGAAATGGGATTCATTAGTGATGACTCATCAGAATCAACTCTTGAAAGAATCAACTCTTTTTGCCAAAATCTTAATCAAATCATAGGAGTTTTAACCTAATTATTAATTTTGACATCATTTGTATAACCAGTAATACACTTATATCAGCACCTCGGCACATTGTAGTGCACTAACATCATTTACATATCTAGTTGAGAAAGACATCAATATATTTATTGACAAACATATTATGACTTGAAATCACTTCATATCATGACACTGAAATGTACAAGATCGTTTTATTATGTGACATTAGTACTTAAGCTGTTTTGTTTATTCATTGTTAAATGTAACACACAGTTTTCTTGTTTCAAAAATGTATTATTATTTTTTTCAGAGTCAATACTGAGACAGCACAAAGTGATCTTGTAAAGGAGGGGGACTTTAGCCTTAGTGATCTAAAGTCTGATGTAAGAGTCCATTTGATCTATATTCAATTTCATAAAGTGACTATAACTGACTAAATCTTCAAAATTTGACCAATGTTCAAATTGTGAAGACCAAAAATAGTTGGAGTATTTTTTAAGTCTTCTTCTTCTTCCTTTGGCTCTTCAGCCCATTTAAGGCCCTATCCTGCCATACTACTCTTCTCCACTTTTCCCGATCCATGGTCTTCTTCCTCCACTCTCTCACTCCTATGACTTTAAGTAAATTAAATGAAAAATTAAATTCTCATAATTATTTATACCGTTATTTTTAAAAAATAAGAATAATAAAATATACATTATATTTTTGTCCATTGTCCCTGTAAAGATGAGATTCTAACATTAAATACCTTTAAAAAAAAACCTTTTACCAATCCATTCTGTTGTTTCCTTCTGAATCACCATAATGGCAGAGACTATAAATACCCTCCGACCTCTATTAGAGATAGAAAATGTTATGAAGTATCTCTTTTAACTAAATAATATCCATAAATTGTATATTATTGAAAAGCTTGTTTGTCTATTTGATTCTTATTTCAGCAGTTAATGACAGGTAAAGGTTGATTGGAGTGATGTCCATTGTTTCAATAATGAAAATATTACTTTTTTGTTATCTTACATCAAATTGAAAATTGTTTTTATTTGTTCTTTCTTATAGGATGTTTTTATTTGTGATAGCGGTGAGACAGTTTTTGTTTGGGTTGGTGGCAACGCTTCCTCTGCAGAAAAAAGAAATGGTCTGCCTTATGCTCATGTAAGTTTCTTTTTTTTTTTTTCAGTTTTCTTTCTGAAACATAAAATATATATAATCTAATTATAAACAAAATTTTCTTAAAGCAATAAGTTAAATATTTATTTTAAAAGAATATTCTTTTAGCTTGAGTATTGTTTTCTTCTTAATGATTAAATTTATTTTTAAATGATGAATGACTGCTGAATAAATACTTTTGAGTTTGAGGCTTTATTCATGGAGTACCATGGGTGGACAGATGGTTGAGTTGTGTAGAGTTGTCAACTGGTGCCATGGGTGGACAGATGGTAGAGTTGTGTAGAGTCTACTGGTACCATGGGTGGACAGATGGTTGAGTTGTCAACTGGTACCATGGGTGGACAGATGGTCGAGTTGTGTAGAGTCTACTGGTACCATGGGTGGACAGATGGTCGAGTTGTGTAGAGTC
>JAGDYQ010000032.1:1637833-1651055 GCA_021962125.1 Bulinus truncatus | reverse complement strand
AACAAACACATACACACACACACAGTATAAGTTTTTTTTTTAAATTACAATTAAAAGACTTACCCCTCCTGTTCTCCACCTTTCTACACAGCTTAGTTTGAATAAATAAAGGTTATATCTCCCAAGCTGGGACGAGGCGCGAGTGTTGCCGGTCAACTGTTAGAGAAATTTTTTTGAAGTTTTTATGCTATATACAAAGCACAAAAAACATATAGATTTATATACTTTGTATAAATTATTAGATAAACAACAATATATATATATATATATATATATATATATATATATATATATATATATATTTAAACTTCTGTAGTTATTTTATTATGAATTAATATTATTCAACTATATTCAAAAACACAGTACCATTATATATAGCATTTTCTATAAACATGACTATATGACGTATAAAGGCTTCCTTCATCCCTACTCCCAAGTCAAATATATATTTAAACTTGTAGTCATTTTAGTATGAATTACAAGACTAACTATATTCAAAAACACAGTACCATTATATGCAGCATTTTCTATAAACATGACATATGACGGGCAAAATCCTCACGCCTCGTCCCTGCTCCCAAGTCAAATATATATTTAAACTTATAGTCATTTAGTGTAATTCTTATTCTAACTGATAGAGTTTAAAAAAAAATACACCGTACCATCATCTCCTATTTTCTATAAGCCTGTCCATAACATGGCAAAAATCACGCCTCATTCCCTGCTCCCAAGTCATCAGTTACATAAAATTGGGTACAGTACCTGCTTCTCGTATTTCTGATAACGTACTCTCATTTCTTTTATTATATTTTTCATCAAATTGTTTATGTTTATATTCATACCATTTTTTGGATGCCCCTGTATAATCTATTAAATTTCTGATTTTCCTAGTGCAATATATTTCCCCCCCCCTTGTACGCAACAACGCCCTAGAGATTAATTCCCAAGCAGATCTTCTCTACTTCAAAATTACAGCGGAATAATATTTACATAATAACACAATATTACAAAATATAAGAAAAGTAAAGAGATTTATATAATAAGGCTAATAATATATTTTTTTGTTCGTTGCCCATGCAAAGAGCAAGCAAGAAGTTTCACATTGAAAGGAAATAAAACTCCCGGGGGTGGGGGGGGGGAGGTAGGGGGGTGTCCCAGGAAGGTGCTGACAATGCTAAGCAAATACGTCAACATTTTTTTATTTATTTTTTTGTTTGCTTTTATTTATCTGGTCTTTCTGTCTTTTACATTTCCTTGATCACAAACGCTCTGTTTGCTCGGGGTAGGAGAGTAGTTTGAAGGAAGTCAGGAATGGTTTATGGATACTTGGCCGGTCAGATGAGAAAATAATGCCACACACACAAACACACACACACACACACACACACATAGCACACACCTAACTTCAGCCCCAGCTGGTGGTGTTACTGTCTAGGCGAGGGAAAGATATTAATATCAATATCAGTAACTAATCATCTCTTCGGTTACTGTTCAATCTTAATCATTCTGCCCACACACATACACGTGATGCCAGGAACTGAGAGTTCCGAGTCACTCATATATGGTTTCAACTCGATAAATATAGTCCAGAAATAAACAATCCATACATGTACAAAAGCACACATTCGCACCAAAACCTCAAGGGCTGCAAAGACGTGATACAATACTCTGGCGCTGTATCTACTCGACATTACTCTTTTAGCAAATGTTTGTCATATTTCGTAGAATTTAATTTAAAGAAATATATTCTATAACAACATATTATATAACAAAAGCGACGTATCAAATCTTAGTTTCTCTAAAAAGATTGTAAATATCACTACTTTTTTTTAAAAGACTTTAAGCTAAGTTCGCACTAGCCTTTAAAGCACTCGTTTCTTATGCAATTAATGATGTTTAAATCAATGTGATTTACACATATATTCTAAAAATAGTTGTTGAAAATATCTTCTTTCTTAGCACTTTCCAACTTAAGAACACTAATCTTCTTCCTTTTTTTTTTTAAAAAAAAGACGCAATATATGTTTGTATAAGGTTTCGTATATTACTTTTTTAAAACACTTTCAAATTTAGTCCTTATAACAAATGGCATATATAATATAGAAGCGTTTGTGGTTATTGTTAAAAAATTTTGAAGCTTAAAAACGATATTGACTGGGATGTTCTATCTCAATACTTCAGAAAATCTTGAAAGAAATCACAAAATCATTAATCACTGCAAGCTACTTCAGATTTTCGTGCTAACTAGTTCAGAACAGCGCCTTATTCTATTATCAGTGAGCGTGTTCAATAGACTGCAATAAGTTGTACAATACATAATTCTGACAGAGTGAAAATCTGTAAGGGGAACGAGGTGAATACATGTACTAGCTATTGAAATTACGAAAAAAGTTTTAAAATAGATTAATTTAGCTTCGATGTCTCGTTGGTTTTATAGATCTGCTATATAGGTAATGGTTTTAATTCTTTTAAGCAGCTTAGCGGCTTTCCATTACAAACTGCCGAATACAATCTTGTGTCGACATTTCTTATTTTTACTCATAAATTATATACGTCTTCTCTATTGTAGGGGGACCGGTGGTCGTGTGGTGTAGCGAGGTCCCGGGTTCGAATCTCAGTGAGAGTGGGATTTTTTTTTTCAAATTCCTGACTGTTTAAATTGTGATAGTGAGAAGACAGCTGGAGGCTGTTTGTGATAACCACGTAATAATCCAGGTTACACATAAGACAAATGGACTTTTACTTCTCTATTGTTTTTAGTCCACTTAAATCAGATAATAGATACATGAACCAATTCGGTTCCATCTTACGAGGACATTTCATTGCAAAAAATTGCATTTTGGCAAACATAAGTACATGTAGGTGTAATTAAGTAATTGTCAACATACTGAGCGATTTCGGTAACTATGTGTTAGAAACAGTGTTTAGTTTTGCTGCACAGTGCAACTCATGGAACAAAAATTTAAGAGGCTTGGTTGTAAGCTAAATTTTTACTAGAAAATAAAAGAATTGAAGGATATATTGGTTTCACCAGCTTTGGTTACTTATCTTAGTGATGAAATTTTATGGTGGTGAAATACTATAATGATAAATTGCTATAATGTTCAAATGTGCAATGATAAATTGCTATAATGATGAAATGTTGCAATGATGTGTCTGGTCACCAAACCACTTCATATAAATATTACTTACTATAACTAGTATTTGCTATTTAATTATGCCTGACATTGAATTATGTATGTCTAAGTTTGACTTCGCTGATATAATAAGCAGCGTCTATCCGTATAAACAATGTAATAATCTTCAGAAAAAAAATATTTCTTTCCTTATCAGACAACTAATTAGTTTGTTACAAGCTGTTTATTGTATTTTTTTAAATTTTATTATTATTTTCTATGATTAAATATTATGTGTGGTAATAGCTTACAAGTTAACCCTCCTACAATCATCTTAAATGCCTCTAAATTTTTTAAACCTCAGTTTACATACAGGGGGGCGTGATCTAGACAACTTTGACGTGAGGGTCAAAAATCTTGACCTCGTGGGGGGGGCAAAACTGTTTTCATTGTTGAAAATTGGTCTTAGAACAAAACAATATTTCGATAATCGGAGCTGCCAACCAACTCTCTCTATATCTATCTATCTAATTATCTCTCTCTCTCTCTCTCTCTCTCTCTCTGAATTGGAGCCATTACTTTATTTGAGCCACCATCTGTGTGTGACCAATATTTGTATCAGAGCTCACAGTACTCTCGTAGCCAATATTTCATTTCGAGTATACATTTTGTTTTATTGGTGTCTCTTTCTTTTGTGTATAACGGAGACAATGTCAATATTGTCTTTAATTGGACAACTTTCCTCACTCCTCACTCCTTTACTTCTTTAATTAAAAAGCCATTAAAAGAACTTTGTTATAATACAGAACAGATCATTGATTGATTTGTACTTTATGTCATCATTGGATCTTTATGTATGGCCTCGGTTCGACTTTAACGTTCAACTGTTCACATTTAATAAAGATATCAATAAACTAGCTGTACCCTGCAAAACCTTGCATAGAGTTATATCCCCCCTTAGGGTTGATCGGTAGGCTAGGTTATTTTTGGTTTCGGGCGGATCCGATTTTTTCAAGATTGTATTTTAAACGTGGATACTGTTGTATTAATTCTTTACTTTCGATTTAACGCAGAGCCCAAATCGCTATTATGTATATTATTTTATGTTAAAAGATAACAATGAATTTATTATGCATATAAAATTCCAAATCAGCTAAACATATTGTTAAATCAGAAAATGGGGATTCTTCAATATACACAAGTGCAAGTCTAATGACAGTTAAAGAAATAAATTACCCTCAATTATCTGGGAATGCTATCAATAAATGTTGCATAGATAAACATTTTCCGGGTGATTTTTCTGGCAAATAATATAGTCAACACCGTTTTAAGTACATTAAGGTTCCTCCCGGGGAAAGGAATATTTGGGCCATTACAATAATGACTCATAAAAAGGGCTATCTAAAACAAATAATTATCGTTTGGGTGCCCTTTTTGGCTTGTTCAGCCCCTAATGACCTTGACAAAGTGCCAGTGGCGTAGCGAGCTTAACTCGCGCTCGGGGCACAATACCTTTTTAAAGCCCCTCCGCCCAATTCGAAAACCATATAATATTATATGTAAAATATAACATTTAACGCCCCTTTGTGAGTGTGTGAAGTCCCAGTAAGGATGAGATGAAATCTCTTATATCCTGTAAACCACTAATGAGACGGTTTTTTAAGGTAGCCTTCATTCATCCCCACCGTAGCCGATAATGCAATGGCCATGGAGGCACCACGGGAGATATAGCGAGGACTTTAGCCATGACCTGAAAAATTTCCTAGGTCCTCACCGGAGATCGAACCAGGTACCTTCAGGTCGACAGTCGAGCGCTTTACCACACGACCATCCGTCCCCACCCCCCACCCCTACCCTTGTGAGTCGCGCACGGGGCGTGATGCCCCTCCCCCCTCGCTGCGCCACTGCAAAGGGCATTAATGAAGTGCAGCATCCGCACTCATAATGTAACAAATTCAGACATATTACGTCATTGTTTTATATTTACATCGGGGATCTTGAAATTTTTTAAAAGGTTGTCCGCTAGCTGAGCACCAGCAGGTCGATAGCTATTGAGCATTGAATACAAAAAATGTAAATAATAAAACAGAAAGTAATACTCTGAATAGTACGCTCAAGGGCAAGGAAAGAGTGAGAGAACGTCTTCCCAGGGGAAAACAGTTTGTGAGTCAGAGGATATTTCACCAATCCATACCAGACCTAAAACATCAGGACCCCCCCCCACCCTGCTCTCTCTCCTCCACCCCCATCCTTCACCAAACCTACCCCGCCCCAGAATTCAACCAGTGATGGTTTCAATTTCATTGTTTAAATCCAGAGATTATTATTGGCTGAAGGTGTTGTAGACAAAGTAATGAAAAAGAAATATCGCTCGCTGGACTGGTGAAACCCCGGGGAGTGGATAGCATGTGCTTGAAAAATGAGCTTGATGCAGGGTGAATATTCATATTTATTATCATGCTTATTTGAGGGTTCTGTGCATAGAGAGTTGACAGTTTTATTTTACGGGTCCAAAACAACAACAAAAACAACACATGTCGGGGAATTTTAGAAGACAAAGCTCCAGAACAGGTCTGAACATAACATATTAGATCAAAGGCCCGGTACCCGGACCGGCGAGTGACTCCTTATAATTGAGTTGTATCCCTTTGAATATTTTTACAAATTCCCCAGTCTATTTTTAGCCAAGCAAAAGCTCACTTCCCTTGAGAAAGCGGAAGGGATACACACGCACAGGCTTCTAGCCGATTATGTATTAGATATTCAACCAGACAGTTCGCATAAAGCTGAGCTGCGTATGTAATAACCAACATATTGGAAGGAAAAAGTTCAACAGTATATCAGTGAAGATAAATTAATAAGCATAGTCTATTAGTACTTCACGACACTAAATGTTTAATGGCACCTTATATATTTATATATATATATATATATATATATATATATATATATATATATATATATATATAAGTCGATAGTCTGAATAATAGCAAACCGGATAGTCGATATTGTATTGACAGAATGTCAGCGGGGTAGATTAAATCATGTGTTTGAGTAGAGGCGGCTGTGTGATATTGAGGTTAGAGGCATAGACATGTATGGCTTAGGTTGTGGGTTCGGATCCCTACGTTACATTTAGTGAGTAGCCGCTGAAAAAAGCGCTTGTCTTGATGGACGAGGCCAATGACCATTTGTATGTATTTACGGAAAAATATGGCATATAGTGGTTCGGATAAATGATGATATCATTTTGACGCTATTTGTCGTCGTACTGGTTCATCGTATCACGTCTCACAGCGGCGTAGCGTGGGGTGGGCAAGGGGTGCATCATTCCCAGGGCGCTACTCACAAAGGGGCAGCAAATGGTATACTTTACATATAATATTATATGGTACTCGAAAGGAAGGGGGGACGCTAAGACGGTATTGTGCCCGGGGCGCGAGTGAAGCTCGCTACGCCACTGACGTAACATGTACATATTAGTGTGCACTAACATCACTACGCACTCTAGCATGACATCAATACAATCATCGACGTCCAGATTACGGAATGACAGACAGCAGTGCACAGCGTGACACCAAAGAGTACAACATCACTTCTTCAATGGGCGCCATTTTAATGAAACTATGAGATCCGGAATCGAGAATAGGAATCGAGATTCAGAATCGAGATTCAGAATCGAGATTCAGAATCCAGAATTGGAATCGAGAGTCGTAATCGAGCATCGGAATTGAGAATCGATGTTTAAGTGAATAATCATAATCGAATCGGCATCGTTAAAATTTCTGTCACCGCCCCATCACTATTTTTGATACTTGTACGAACAATTTAGATTCAACAGTAAAACAAGGAACAAACCAGCACAATAAAACTATTATTTAAATATAAATACATTTTTCATTTTTTTATTCTTTTTTTAATTTTGTATTTTTCTCTCTTTCGTCAAATTAATTTTCTCGTATTCTTTTTAAAACTCAAATTACGAAAATTGCCGCCAATTTTCTCTGTCTCTCTATAATTATACGGATCGTCGTTTGTATAGAAATTATGAAATAATTAAGACACTAATTCAAAAACCATAATTCACGCTGAAATTTAATATTTTTTTTTTAATTTAAACCGAAACAAGAATAAAAAAAAACAAAAGAAAACTCGATAAAACACCTAAATAGGTCATGACCTAGTTGTTATTTCACTATTATTGCACAGATCAATGCAGCTGACTAGGTCAGGTACATTTTGGTTTGTTTCTTGGTATCGACCCGCGACATGTCTATTAGACATATGTCATTGGGAAGAAGATCGATTATGCCCACAGAACCTATTAATATCGCAGACAAGAAAGTAGTCAATGCAAATTTTGAAGAGAAATAAAAAAAAAAAAATAATACTTGTAAACTAATCTACTGTGAATACCAGCATCATGTGCACCCCTCCCCTCCCCCACCCCCCCCCCATCCCAGTTAGTTGGGGGACGGGGGGGGTGATTAATTTCGTTTATTCCTTAGAGCTTACTTCATTTTAAATGTGCACAATGACCTGCAATTAGTTGGTTCCAGGTACTAGGTGGATGTATTTTGACCAGTCACATGTGCATTTCTGGTTAATGGATGGTATGTGTGGTCAATTATCACCCTTTCCATCTCACAGTAAATATTTTTAAAAAGCGAGTTTCATTAATTAACGCAATTTCCCAGTTTATTATTATTATTATTATTAGTATTATTTTCTTGTTAGTAGCTTACCTCCCTATGCAACAGCCAGGCAGCTGGCCAAACAAGAGACAATTTTTTTTTAAAAGGGAGATAAATGAGGTAGGTAAACGGAAGTTTTACTCAAATGTTAACCTTTTAACAAGTGGCTTAACCACAGAATCCCTTTTTTTATTCTGTTACAGAAACCGATGAATCCTGCAATTCATTTGCCCCGATAGCCTTTAGGTCAGGAGGAAGTTTATTTGTTTAAAATTTACTTTTAACTAGATTTAGTGGATCCAGGGTAGACTGTGGACATTACGTCACATTTACTGTGCCGAAGAAGTACTATGGAATTGTTTAGTACGTTATAGTCCATAATTTTATACAAATTCAGCCTAATCGGTTGTTGATTTATTGAAGATCAATGTGTATTGATTGGGAAATTCAGCCGCCGGAAAAATATATTTTGAAATGTCAGCAATAAGCAATAGAAGTAATGACTGCATGTAAAAAGACAGCACAATTGATATAGACAGACATGAAAATGGAAAGACAAGTGGATATACAGGCTGAGAAACAGATACAACAATATGTATATATATAAAACTGACCTGGAAATAGTGATGTAAATATACATAGATAGATAGGCATATACGTAGATAGATAGATAGGTAGATAGAATGATAGATAGACAGACAGACAGATAGATAGATAGATAGATAGATAGATAGATAGATAGATAGATAGATAGATAGATAGATAGATAGATAGATAGATGGATGGATATATATATATATATATATATATAGATAGATAGATAGATAAATAGATAGATAGACAGATAAATGGATAGATAGATAAATAGATAGATAGACAGATAAATGGATAGATAGATAGATAGATAGATAGATAGATAGATAGATAGATAGATAGATAGATAGATAGATAGATAGATAGATAGATAGATAGATAGATAGATAGATAGATAGATAGATAGATAGATAGATAGATAGATAGATAGATAGATAGATAGATAGATAGATAGATAGATAGATAGATAGATAAATCACTAACTAAAGAGTTGGGCATCTTAAATCTTCTGATAGGGTGACGTTTCACTACATCATTGAAGTAAAAAAAAAAACTTATAAGTTTTGATCTTAACAGATGCCCCATGGTGAATGGTTTAAACAAAAACAAAGACAACAGCCACGAAGAGATTTGATGTTTATAAACTGAACAAAATAGTGAAAAGGACGTTGATTACGTCGTTATTTGAATGCGAGCAAGGTTAGAGTGTAGATTAATTGTACAGTATTCGCACACCCATACACATATACGCTGTCTTGTAGGAGTGACATAAACACACACACCTTTCATTCACACACACATAAATAAACGTATCATTCACTCACACATACGCAAAACAGACATATGGTTCGCACTCACGCATACACACATACACAAACAAACATAGCTTACTGTATCGCCATTTTAAAATATCAGCATTGCAATCAAAGAGCGGTTAACGCCGAAAAATATATATTTTAAAAATTATGTTTCATTTCTATATGCTCAACTTGTGATTCTTTTCCCTTGCTGTGCTATTGGCATCTCTCTCTCTAACAGAACCAAAACCCACACCATGATGCTCTGCAAAATAGATATGATCAAAATAGAAATGTGAAGAGAAATTAATTGAGCAGTTAAAAAAAAATAAATAAAAAGATTTTATCATGAAACAAACACTTGATCATGTTTGTGTCTCTGTGTGTGTGTGTGTGTGTGTGTGTATGTTGATATATCAAATGACGCCATCAGTGTTTGCTGTTCGCTTTATCATGTCCGCCTTTGGATTTGTCCAATTCCTGTTGTGTTTTGTTTCTGCACATTTTGTGTGTTTGCCGGTTATTTTGCACTAACCTCGCACTGATACCCGGTGAGACAAGTAGCATAATTATAAACAGAGCCCTAATATCATCTAAGAGACTCTGGTAATAAGGGGGAGGTGGGAGGGGGATACTTCCACGGGTATGTCATATTTTCATGTCTCTGGTCTTTAAGAAGACTAGGAATGGCTAAAATATCATTTTTTGATTGAATTCATTCAAAAAGCATTTAAAGACAACCGATTTCAAATGAAATATGGTTACTGTGTTTCTGTAGCCACTTCTGTTATATAACACTCTGTGGTTAGTACACTGGCCATCCGCCTTCACCATTTCGTACAAGAAAAGACCAGGCTTGTGCCGTGTCTCGAACCCAGGACTTATCGGTTTGGCAGTCGAGCGCTGACACCTCGACCATTCAGCTTTATATTGGGGACTATAAGATAATAATGATATACCTTCAACAATAGGGTAAACCGTTTAAATGTTTGACTACCTACCACGCGAACACACACACTCTATGAACGTGAAGTCGTAAAATACGGTCAGAATGTCAAAGCTATAACATTAACAAACATAACATTGGGCTCAGCTGGGACCGCTTAGCCTTAATACAGCGCGAGCGCTTTCCCGCATGCGAAAGTAAGTTGCTGCGGCCGGAATATGCCCGTCTGGCCGAGTCACGCTCTGCCTGGATAATCCCGGGGACGAACGTGTCGAGGTTCGTCAAGTGACCCCGCTCCATCATTTTGTGTCAGTGGGGGGGGGGGGGAGAGGGAGGGGGGGGTTCATCAGAAGATGATTTATTTTCTTTATATATATATATTTAATTCATCAAATGAGCATGTGTGGATTGCAATATATTGAACTCGTATTGACTTTCCGTTTTTTTTAATTGATATATTTTTTAAAAAAATGGCTTTTAGCTCCACTCAATTTTTTTTGTTTTGGGTGAAGGAAAAATCTATATGGGCGTATCCCTCAGCTTTTATCTCTCTCTCTCTCTCTCTCTATTTCTCTCTCTCTCTCTCTCTCTCTCTATCTATCTATCTATCTCTACCTCGCTCTCTCTCTCTACCTTGCTCTCTCTCTGTCTCTCTCTGTCTCTCTCTGTCTCTTTCTATCTATCCATCTCTCTCTGTGTCTCTCTCTCCCCCCTCTCTCTCTCTCTCTGAATTGGAGCCATTTCTTTATTTGAGCCGCTCTCTTATGGGGGCTATACTTGTATCAATACCCAGAGTATTCTCGTAGCCAATATTTCATTTGGAGTATACATTTTGTTTTATTGGTGTCTCTTTCTTTTTTGTATAATGGAGACAATGTCAATATTGGAGTTTATCTTTAATTGGACAACTTTCCTCACTCCTTTACTTCTTTCCACCCCCACCCCAAACACGCGCACTATATGGCTTTATAAATTGTGATGTAAATCAATATTGACAACAATCAGAATATTGACAACATGTATACAAAGTTAACATTCATTTACATGATTTTTGTTATTC
This sequence comes from Bulinus truncatus, assembly GCA_021962125.1. Classification (NCBI taxonomy): domain Eukaryota; kingdom Metazoa; phylum Mollusca; class Gastropoda; family Planorbidae; genus Bulinus; species Bulinus truncatus. The sequence goes on along the minus strand of JAGDYQ010000032.1, from coordinate 1,639,848 downwards.
TTTTTCTAGATATTGTTCTGCTAATTAAGTAGAACTCAAACTTTTGTTACGATTCGCTGCAATCTAAGAAACATGTTCAAAAGAAAGGTTGAATTTAATATATATAAAATAAACAGACATGAAAAAACATCTGCCAGATTTTTCTCAAATCCTCGAGCTAAATTTTTTTAACGTGCTTAATGACTTTTGACCTAGCAATATAGCATTTAAAAAAAATAAATTAATCAACATTCACTGGTTTTGTTAGTCTGGAGATATTAGTCATGCTATGCTCCGGAGTCCAGAGCGTGCGTGTTTTGTCTGCATTGAGCTGAAATTTTCAAGACAAGTGTGTTTTCAATAGTGGATGGAGACAACAACTAAAAGTACTAGGTGGTTGTTTATATTTTTAAAACCATTTTCTTCGAGATTATAGGGGGACTAGACTTTATTGATCATCATCACATGTGTAAGTTTGTGTCTGTTTGTGTCTGTTTGTGTCTGTTTGTTTGCGGGGAGGTTACTTGTGTGTATGTATTTGAAAGCAACAATAATTGATGTATACTTTTTTAAATTGGTTTATAGTCTTTCTTTTGAGGCAAAGTAGCAGCGAAATGATAAAGTTTATGCCATTTTTATTAATTTGTTTAGTGATTATATGACCTCTGAACTAATATTTTGAAGATGTTCAGTCCAGTCATCAACATACAAAACCACCGTATTCCTAGATTAAGGTATATGCTGTCACGGCATACATTCAATACATGGCTCTTTTTTGGAATTTATTCCATCAACTTTAATTTTTATATTATGAGTTAAATGGAAAACTAAATTGAAAGGGGAAATACGTTTGGGAATCTTGGTCATATTGAAGTGGTCTTTTTTGTTGTCCCGGTGGGGAATTGCGGGGGGGGGGGGTAATATACCTCAAAGAAGGTAGAAATAAAATTATTAAAGATAATGAGCAGTCTGTAAACAAACATGATATTATATGAACTTTGAATCAAGCAGATAACGTAGCTAACATGGAACACGCTAACAAGGCACGCAGAGAACAAAGCATACAATAACGCGGTATACAGTAAGACAGTTTACTGAAAGAGAATTTACAAGTCCACCTGCTGGAAGTAATTGACCAGACATTATATTGCAGCTTCTACTCAGTGCCGTTCTTATGTCTTTGGGTAGGGGGCGGGGGGGGGAGGGAAGGTCTTATGCATAGGCTTATTTTGAGAGACCCAGGCAGATATTTATTTATATATTTTTGCCCCCCCCCCAAACAACATATCACCACTGACCGTCTCCTCTGACTGGGTATGGGCCCCCAACAACACAACACCACTGCCCGTCTCCTCTGCATGGGTATTGGCCCCCAACAACATATCACCACTGCCCGTCTCCTCTGACTAGGTATGGGCCCCCAACAACATATCACCACTGCCCATTTCCTCTGACTGGGTATGGGCTCCCCAACAACATATCACCACTACCCGTCTCCTCTGGCTGAGTATGGGCCCCAAACAACATATCACTGCTGCTCGTTACTCCTGCGGCCTAGGTGTATGGGGACTCTTGACCTGTCACCCATGACAGGCCTCTGCTCTGGGCAGTTGTTACTTCTGGCACATCATGCTCTATCTGCAGTCTTCCTTCTGCACCACCGTCTTTGCTGCTTATCACCCACACTGCCCCATCACCTCCTGACTGATGTATTGGCCCCAAACCTATTTTCCTCTGACTGAACATAATTTCAGCAACATATCACCACTGCCCGTCTCCTCTGCATGGGTGTTGGCCCCCAACAACATATCACCACTGCCCATCTCCTCTGACTGAGTATGGGCCCCAAACAACATATCACTGCTGCTCGTTTCCTCTGACTAGGTATGGAGCCCTAAGCAACATATCACCACTGACCGTCTCCTCTGACTGGGTATGGGCCCCCACCAACACATCACCACTGTCCGTCTACTCTGACTAGGTATGGGCCCCCAACAACATATCACCACTGCCCGTCTCCTCTGACTGGGTATGGG
>JAGDYQ010000032.1:1506142-1637333 GCA_021962125.1 Bulinus truncatus | reverse complement strand
TAAGATTAAGCGCCAAAAGTGTTGTTTCGATTTTTGTTGAATTAAAGAAAGTGTAACAAAAATATGATAACAGATGACAAGTGTACATTTATAACCACTGAAAATGACTGCAGGCCACAATGTGTTCATTTGAACAGAAGAGATCGAGACCCTTCATGAGCAGATTAATGGAGTGTTTATATGGGCATTAACAGAAATAAAATGTTAATGTAATTGATGTAAACAAGCAGAGAGGAGTGTACAGCAGGTCATATCAAACAGCCTATTGGGTTCATAGTTGACATGCTGTAGTTTGTCCATATCTAGTAGGGAGGTTGATTTTATTTTGTCCAACATAAGGGAGTACTTTAACTAGTCATAAAAAAAATTGGACAATTTTTCCAACTTCTTTTCCAAGAAGAAAGAGCGATCTTTAAAAAAAAAACATTCCTATAGTCGGATTTATTCATCCCCTTGAATTTCTGGTGGCCAGAAGAGAAGTTCAGTTTTTTTAAAAACTAACTACACCTAAATAATTCATAGCAGGTAAGTTCTGAGGTTTGAGATTAAACTTCATAAAAGATTTAAAAACTAATCGTGTTCATAAGCAAAAAATTTATTCACTTTATTCGAGTATTAATGATATAAGTAAATTTTAAATAACCTTCAATGCAGAATGTTTGAAAGGACAAAATAAATATTGCAAAATGATCTGTCTAAAGGTGTTCAGATAATTTGTATTATTACATAATTACTGAGGCTAACTTCAATCTTGTTATTTAATATTTTCCCAACCCTGTTGTACTCCAGAACAGATTTTAATTCCAATTCACTGATGATATTTAGCTGACAAAAGAATAAAAAAACAGAAGATCAGGAATCACTATTTATTTATATAAATTGCAGAATGTCTTATTGCAAAGACAAATGCAGACAATAAGACAATACATATATCAGACTAGCATGTGGAAATGTATATAGCAAAATTCTAATTAATTATAACCATTTTTTTTGTGCTATTCAGGTGAGTTCAAAGGTTAGTAAAAATCATAAACACAATAAGTTAATGATAGTTAAACAGTTACTCCAATAACTGGGCATTTTGAACGGTTGGAATATTTTCGTGTTTAAAGAATAAAACATGTCAAACATATGCTGATAATTGGTAGCTTCTGTGACTATAATTGACATTTTCTTCCTATTTCCATACTTAGAACATTAAATAAAAATATAAAACTAAGAGTTAAGTATTTTCAGATTTTAAGTTTAATTTTTCAATTGGATAAATAAAAATCTTGAAGAACATCAAACATAGCCTATGTCTATTTAGTATTGAGCTACAACCTGATATCTTAATAAATTTGATATCTTCTCAGATTAGGAAAAAAAAGTTCATAGTTTTGTTCATTACTAAGCAATTTAATTTACTGTGTTTAAAACAACATAAAATTGTAAAAGACAACACAGACGTTGAAAATATTTTTAAAATTGATTTTACGTTCAATAAAAATAAGATGTTTAATAACTAGACTAGTTAAAGTATGCATTTAATAACAATCATTTATATTTAATTAGAATATGATAATACATGTAATAATTTCAAACTGTTAATGGTGAGCATTTTAGCAAATAGTGACAACTATTTAAATACATCTTTGGTAATCCCAAAATTATGTATTAAAAACTGATAATTTTCCTCGGAACACATATCGTACCATGAGATAACAGTTTAGGAAAAAATATGTACATTTTTAAAAAAAAAAAAAAAAACTACTTAAAATTTAGGATAAGTAATTAAAACAACTTGTTTGATACAAAAATACTAAAACAAAATCATATTTAAATTTAATTTAATACATCTAAGATTTTAACAATGAGTTCTGTAAATTTTTAACAGCCATCACCTTGCTAAGGTTGCATCTATCTGGCGAACCCATGGCAAAGTTAACATTATTTTTCTTCTGTAACTAGGGTCCATATTTTTCTCAGAGTCATAATAAATGGGATTCCTCTCTAAGTAAACTGTCTCCAGCTTTTTCAATTTCGTCAGTGCCTCAATTTCATCCCAAGATTCGACAGCATTGTCATTAAACTAGAAATGGAATTTAAAAAAAATGAATTTAATGTGCCAGACTTTATTTATAACAGTAAACAAGAAATTAAATTTACATGGATACTATTAGAAGTTATGAGCTGAAATAGCTAAAGGTATATTCGTTCACAGCATGACGTTTAAATAAAGAAACATAGTGGAAACTAGCCTGATCAGAGATCTCAATACATGTATGTGTATAATAGTATCATTCACATTAACAGAATGTTTTTTACTACACTAAACATACTATAAGTGCACTGTCAAATTTGTGCCCACAGAATATAAATTATACAGAATGTGCTTGGTCAATTTAAATTTCAAAAAGCCATATTTATGCATATTAAATTATGTTATTATGTATCAATATTTAGGTGCGACATTTTAAAAAAGGAAACTAATATAAATGGCAACATTTTTTAAAGTCATGCTTTCCTTATGATATGTATATTCTTTAAATTTACCCGTATAATTCACTGAAGAATAAAAACAAAAATCAATAGCGAACACCTAAGAAGTTATAAACAAACACATCCAGTACCATGTGAGTGTGTTACATTATCAAACAATTTATTAAAATACAGATGGCAGAGATGACACATTTTCAACATTTTTTAGGTTTTAATTTTGTATGTACCCTTTAAAATACTTCATTTTAATACTTCATGAGATATATTGACAGAAAAACATTCAACTCCTGGGTGAAAAATAAAAAAAAAAGAATAAAAACTAATAAAACAAACCCAAAATTCTGCCAATTCTTCAAGCTGGCTTAAGTTTTCAATCTTTTTAATTCTATTTCCTGCTAAGTCTAGAGTTGTCAGCTTTGTCTGTGAAAAAGAAATAAAAATGGATAAAATTTAAACAAACTGAATACTAATGGAAAACAAATTATGTAACGGGAAATAAATTTTCTTAAAGATTTTTCAGATATTCCAAAATTTATCAGAGTTACATTCACTGAGAACCTCTGAAGTGATAAAGTTGGATGGGTTCAAAAAGATTATTGCCAAGTTAAGCTTCAGCCTTAAATAATTTCTGAATTTTTTAAATTTTATTTCAAACTAAAATAAAAGGAGTTTCATTATTTTAAGTCAACTATTTATTATCTATTTATATAATACTTTAAAAAAAGTACACAAGGCACCCAGGTAAGTAAAAAAATTAAAGTACCTCTAGCCCTAAAGGCCTATTTGGGAAGAGGAAGTTTCTGAAACCACATCATGTAGAGGGATTGTGTATTTAGCAAAACGTTTGGTTGTCTCTATTTAATCATCTAAAGTCAGGTTCCCTAAAGTTGGGATTCTTAACCATCTTTTGACCAGAAAAAAATCACTCCGTTCTCACCAAGAATCGAACCAGAGAGTCGAGCGCTTTACACCACTGAGCCATCAGATCCTCCCAATGCACTCAGATGCCAAATTGAATATTAATATGTACTGTTACGATAAAATTATCTTCCTCTCTTTCTTAAATAAAATGTCTACTAATTTTCAATAGTCAGAGAGATGACTTTGCCACATAGAAGCAATACAAGAAAGACAACAGCAGACAGACAAAAAAATGATTTTTTTTTTCAAACTATTTCCTGCTGTACTTACACAAGAATCAAGTCCCTCAATTTTCTCTATTCCATTATGACTTAAATACAGCTCATCTAGTTCTGTGAGGTTTTCCAAACCCTCAATTTTAAGCAATCTGTTGCTCTACAAGATAAGAAAGTAAACATATCACTCTTCATAAAGTCTACGAGAGACTTGTGTTAAATAGTATAACATTCACTTCATTTCACTTATAAGTTTGATTTTTTTAAAATGTAACCTACCTGCACACTAAGACATGAGAGATGAGTTAAAGTACTCAGCCCTTGCAGTTTTGAAATTTTGTTCTTGCCTAAGAAGAGACTGTGTAAGTTCACCAAATTGCTTAAGCCTTCAATAACCTATTAAAAAAAAAATTCTTAAAACAATGGCATTGGTGAATCAATAAAAACTTTCTTTATGGTTGAATAAAAAAGAATAAATTAACCAGAGAAAATTTTATTCTCACAAATTAATTAAATTTCCATTTGGACTAAGCGAAAAAATAGGAGAGCAGATCTAAACTAAAGCCCACTGTGGACATGTTGAAATTTAAGCGCGGAGCAGTACACTGTATTAGATTTGTGCCATCCAAGACTAAATATAAATAATGCCTACACAAATAGACAATTATTTTTACCCGAATTCTGTTGTCTCCCAGCTCCAACAGCTCCAAGTTCACCAAGTGATTCAAGTTTTCAATTTTGCTAATCTTGTTATTTACAAGAAAAAGTTTCCTCAAGTTAACCAATGTCCCTAATCCTTCAATCTTTCTGAGGCGATTGTAAGACAGATCTAAGTGCCTAAAAAAACAGTACCATATAAAAAAAATGTTTTATTCTTCAATTAGAGAAATGCAATTCACAAATTATCAAGTATGGCTTATAAATTTCTTATGTGGGACTCTGCATGTCATGGAAAGTAAGCAAAGATGGTTAATGGTTACAACAAGTACAAAAGCCATGTAAAAAAATAATTTTACTTACTCTAAATTAACAAGACACTCTAAATTAGCTATCTGTGTAATCTGATTGTCGTACAAATCCAGCTCTCTTAGGTGAACCAAAGTGCTCAATCCTTCTATATCTTTAATCAGGTTCTGACGCAAACAAAGTGTCTGAAAATATTTTTTTTTAAAAAGTGAAGCAACATAAGATATCACCAATAAACATATACAATAAATAATTGACAATGAAATGTTATAAAATTCAACCAAACATATACATGTATAAGTGATATTTCAAAATCAGAATGCCTGCAAAACTACAACAACTGGGCATCCATCCTTAAACAAATTAACTCTAGGAAACCATATTTTCATAAGAATTTGAAAGTCTGTCATATTACTTCAGTGAGCTTTTTTAGGACTTTTTCTTATCACTCATAATCTTGTAGTGAAAGCGTCTTGTGTGATTCTCACAGCTTTTTTCAAGGCAAATTTTAAGGTTTTCTTCTATTTCATTAATTTTTTTTACCACTGTAACAATTTAGTGCATTTGAGAATAAATAATCCTATATTTGCCTTAAAATCAACAGTGTTTTCTGCTCATTTTTTTTTTAAATGTGTTTGCAGGGATCTGGGTAGTTTTCATCCATTTAAGATTATGTAGGAAAAAAATGATTCCGAATATGTCTGATTAAGTTTGAATCCTTAGAGGTCATTAAATATATAAAAAAATTAAAACCTCTGTTTACGAGTGTTACGCAAGTCAAGAAATTTATTTTTATAAAACTTGCATTGATACAAAAGCAATGCCTTGCAAGATGAGCGAAATTTTTAGAAATAGATTTAAACGTGATATACGAGCTAGGTTTTCAAATACAAGCAGTACATATTTTTTGCTTTTTTCTGCAAAGCACTATGTGATAACCAGTGAACTGATTGGGCTTATCTCCCATACTCAATCTTTCTCACAAAATTAAACATATCTATATATAAAACTGCTATCTTCCTGTAACAGGAGTAGTTATTTTAAAAAATTACCTCAACTTGAGTAGTTGTTTCCAAATTTTGTATTTTTCCAATACGACAGTGATTGAAATCCAAATCCTGAACAATAAAAAGATAATATTAAGCTTTATAAACAATTTTTAGTAAAGTTTAACTGAAATAATGTAAAAACCACTAGAATAAAAAAACAAAAAAGCCAGGTGAGGATTACAAAACGGTAAGTTAAGTAATAAGATTTAATAACATGAGAAACAAAATAAATAAAAAATGCAATGAACACATACTATGGCATCAGGGTCTTCAACTATCAACTCATTATAAATTTCCTCACAATCATCCTCAGCTTCAGATGTTTCAGGACTAAGAAATGGACCTTTCTGATGGTCATTTGGCTTAAGCGTGGACATTTCCTAGAAGGAAATAAAAATACTGTTTTATGAAAGGCCGTAAGTTATTAAATGAGTTGAATTGATGTTAAATGCAATTTTAGATATACACAAAAGCAAACATTTCATCTTATACCTGATAGAATAAAACAACAACTGGTGTAGCAGAAATTTCTGCTAGTCAAATTTCTTAAGTGAAATTTGTGAATTTTTTTTAACAATTCGGAAATTCAAATGAACAAAGCAGATTATTTGTAAGTTGTTGTTTTTTTTTTTTGTTTCCTGGTCTATGATATTTACTTTTTCAGTTTGATCAAGCAATGTGCTAATTGAGAGAGCTTATTTTTCTATAAAGACTAAAGAATCAAGTGCACATTTAATTTATTTATACTACGGGAAAGTTTTTTTTGTAATACTTCATGGCTTTATGTGAGATATTCATGATCATATATTAATTTTAAAGATATTATTGAATATTATTAATCAAAATTTTTTATTAGCAACTCGAATGGAAATCAAAAATCTCATGCTAATTTTATACTGTGAAAATTAATAATCAACAGAATAAAAGTTCATGTTACTAAAATACAATGAAAATGAGATATTAGTAAAGAAAGTATTTTTTAATGTAGCTTTGAATTGTTAGAAGGTTATTTCTCAGCCTTCTTTGTTTGATTCACAATAACACCTTCGCATTAGGTTAGGATATAAGAGATCCATTTAACTTGTGGGTGGACTGTTGACGTTGTTAATTGTTAACAATTAGTCAATTACCAAAAAAAAGCTTTCTATAAAGTATACAGGTATTTACATAGCTATATGCCAATTTTTTTCTATTAAAAATAATTAATTTACAATAAATTAGTTACTAAGATCATTGGCTAACGTCATATTCAGACACTTATTTATCTGGACAGCTGAATTTAGTCCAATGAGACTAATGAATCATTTCAATTACGCACTGGCTCCGGTACCGTCAAATGACGGTGCCGGTATCTTTTTTTTACCGCTTCCGTCAACAATTGCATAGCCGAGCAATTATACATTAAAATGAGAGGTTAGTTTGTGTGGCGCGCTAGTAATGTAGGTTGTTCGCTCGGCTGAGACCCAGTTTGGCTAGCTATGTGCGGGTTCGATTCCTGATAGAGACATACATTTTTTTGTTCAGATTTTATTTTTCAGGATCAGGGATAGGGGGTTAGGGATAGGGTTAGGGTGTGGAGCAATATCTATTGATGGTCATTTTTTAATAAATCATAAATTTTTTTTTCCAGATTTTTTTTTCAGGATTAGGGTTAGGGATAGGATTAGGGTTAGGATTAGGGATAGGATTAGGGTTAGGTACGTCTGAAGTAAATAAGAGTTCTCATTCATTCTGTTTACTCTTTAAATGTGTTAAAACGATCGCCGATTTTGAGCACCATCATTGTGTAAGTAATAATATCATAATATAAACTGCATTTATAACTTTACATCATAAGAGTTCATTCTGTTGACGGAAGCGGTAAAAAAAAGATACCGGCACCGTCATTTGACGGTACCGGAGCCAGTGCGTTGGAATTATGATATTATGACATTTATTTGATTTATGAATTGAAAGTATGTGGATTTAATTTAAAAAGCTCAACAAAAATATCTCAACCGAGATACTCATCAAATACAAGATAGCCGAATACAAAAGTGGGACAACTATTTAAATTTGAAGAATTCAAACAAAAGTACCCTGACACTTCAAACAGAACTGCCTTCAACTTCATTTCATTTTACGGCCAAGCTTTTACTCAGATTGACTTATTTATGAATCTAATTAAAAAAAGAAAAGCTGATAAACACTACGCTATTACTTGTGCAATATAGAAAGGAGAATGACTAACAAAACCCACAAGCATGTTTTATATTAATTACATGCAATTTAATTTTTGGAAACTAACCAGACAAATTAATCTTTTTTTGTTGCTCAGATTGTTGCAGAATTAGGATGCCGGATGTTTTGAGAGAATTTACGATAGTTGGTTTTTTTTTCGCCTAAGGCCAAAATTAATTTTCAAACTCTTGTTGAATTATAATAAATGTTACAAATTGTTCAAATATTATTTAAATAATACTTTTATTTCAGTCTTTTTATAATATTTTCATTATTAATTGAATTATGTTTTGATCTTTCACAAATTTAATTTATATATGAAATAAATATATATAAAAAAACTTAGAATACTTTTTTTTAAATTTAATTTTTACACATGGCAAACCGCATTTTTTATACTTTTCAAATTAAATGTAAAAATTTAGTTTAGACCTAGAAAAACTAGCTTTATAAAATGCCGTAATTCTCAACAGAATACCAACTTTCAAGGCCGTAGCCAGGATTTTGTTTGGGGGAGGGGGGGCTGTGCGGCTTGGGGGGGGGAGGCTTTGCGGCTTGGGGGGGGGGGCTGTGCGGAGAGTTTTATATAAGAAAAAATTAGAACACAATGATAAAGAAGTATATTTTCAACTACTTTTTGTATGTATGTATATCTGGCATAACATAATACGATTCGTCGGTCGTCCTTTGCCACGTAGGCTAATATAGTGACACATTTTAAATATAAGTTGGCTAAGGGAGACGGGGGAAGGAAATGGTATATAGCCTATTACGAAGTGCTTAACATTTTTAAAGTTGTGCCCGAATTAAGCAGGTGTATCATAATGACTAATGTGAATGTTTCTTATAAGCGTACAATTATTTTAGCTATAGCCTACTATATTAAAAAGAAAACACCAAAGCTACTAAAATTTAAGATTTGAGCTTAAAATGTGATGGGCAAAAGTTAACTAACAAGCTACCAACTAAAAGTTTTATTAACTTTTTTTTAAAGTAACAATTAAGTAAGGTTTAAGTAAGTGAAAAACGTTCAGCTTAAAGTGTTGTTGAAACTATGAGCTATACCAAAGCCCATATATGGACAAATTAAGACCCGCGAGTCTTGTACGGGTCTGGAGGTAATGTGCTTTTGAATTATAATCCATACAATGACCATGTATATACCGATACAGTTTTTATTGGTTCCATGCAAGCCCGTAGCCAGGTCAAAGTAAGCAGGGGGGGCACCAATACCCAGCAGGGGGGTACATTTACTTTTTCTTTATTTTTTCTTTTCTTCTTTTTTTAAGCGGGGGGGGGGGGCACCCCATACCTAGCGCGGGGGGGGGGAGGGGCTGGCTACGGGGCTGGTTCCATGTTTTAAAGGATGTAAAAAGTTTGCTGCTAAAAATGGGCAATGAATTTTCTGATGAAACAAACTTTCGTGTTTCCTTTTTATGTAGAAGACTTTCGTTTTCTTATTTTTGTTTGAAAGCTCTTGTCGCGATTCAAATCAAGAAAATGCAAAAAAAAAAAAGCCATACTTTGTAAGGAGTACTTGTTCAGTCACCCACGTGCTCAATCAATTACCCACATGCTCGCCCACTCATCCATGTGCTTGTCCACTCACACACGTGTTCGCTCACTCACCCACGTGCTCTCTTAATAATCTACTTGTTCGTTCTCTCACCCACGTGCTCGTTCACTCACCCACATTTTCGCACACTCACCCACATGCTCACTTATTCACACAAGTGAAGACATAAGTACACACTACATACAGACATAAGTGCACACTACATATAGACATAATTACACAATACATACAGACATAAGTGCACACTGCATACAGACATAAGTGCACACTACATACAGACATAAGTACACACTACATACAGACATAAGTGCACACTACATATAGACATAAGTACACACTACATACAGACATAAGTACACACTACGTACAGAAGCTCACAAATATTCTAAAAGTAAAGAGATAACCAGCGAGAAATCATTTTATCTAGCACTAGTCCAGGACGTTTTTAAGACAGACGCACACCTTCATCAAGTATTTGTTAAATCCTAAAGAGAGAGAAATCAAAAACTTAATGTTATACTTGTAGAAATGTTTATATATTTTGGAGAAAAAAAAAACTTTGAAAGTTTAGTAATACAACAAAAATCCAGAACTTGGTCGTCTTTCTTTTTTTGTATTTTCTTTACGGCTAACCGACATATGGACTTTGACCAATATAGTTGCCACTGCAAAGAATAAAAACATATACATAAACATATGCTTTTAATTAAACTTACATGAAAAGATGTACAAAAGTAAAAAAAAAAGAAAAAAAAAACAGAATGGAAATTAAAAGAAGAACGTATTCCAGCTTTTATGGTTGAACAATCAAGAAGTTTTTTTTCTTTTAAAATTCACAAGATTTTGCATACTTGTGATGTTTTCAAATACATATAGGCCAATACCAAATTATAGCTTCGCATAATTATCATTACCGTGGATTATATTCGCAGAAGACCATAATAGGCAAAGAACCTCCACAGCGGAGAATAGCACAACCTACAGAAGTGGTCTTTCTCCATATGACCTGAAATAGACATACAAATGATATAAAAGTGTAACCGGAGCATTTATTGTTCCCTTATCTTTTTTTTAAATTTGCTTAATTGGTGTGACCAATGGGAGAACAGATGTGCTTAATACGTCATTTCTGTGGGCTTATAGATTTAAGTCAGCGGCGACTATTTTGGGCCATGCTTTACTAGGAATTGAACCCTGTACCTTTAGCATGTGAGTCGACCTCACTATAAACATGTATCACTTTTAGACAAGCTATTGAGAGCATATTGAAAGGTTTCAACACGCAATACTTCTATAATGTAGAGAAGAGCGGTTCCTAGACTAGCGAGAGCTAGGCAAACATAACTGTTGGGACTCGCATTGTATGAGATTGGATAGGACATTGCACTGGTAGAATGGCCCTTGGCCTGACTGTTGGTTCCAGTGCATATAAGCCGCTTTGGTAAGGAAAATACTTAAATTATAATTATACTTATGTGTTTGCTCTGCGAATGGGGATAACAAAAATTGCTTTCATATCCGGTTTGAAGCAATGTTTTTATGGCATTGAATATATATCCTTCGTTAATACTTGGGAAAACACTCGCTAATGCACAACAGCGAACACTTCAAATATCCAATCAGTAATAGGAACAATGTACTCATAAGAACGAAATAATATAAGTTTAATCCGTCAAATCTATAAACAGGAATGATGGCCAGATAAATAGTATAGTCACCAACGGTCCAACTTTTACACTCGTCAACTAACAACTCAATGATGAACTCTTTACTGTCCGTTTTCCCTCCCTTCTCCACGTCGTTCCCCTATAACCACCTTCCCTCCTAACGCCTGATCTCTTCAACCAAATACAGTCATGCTCCACTGGTCATATTGGTCACTCCGGTCACTATCCATTCACTACTTTAATCTTCCACCCTGTTCACGATCAAACCCACACCATGCCATTCAACACGCTGACTGACCCAACGCAGCTCTCACACTATAATATATGCTATATACGGTAATATTCTGACAGCAGATATTCTGCTGCGCAACTCACAAACTAATACACAACAGTATAATACTTTCACAAAACTGTGTTTAAAAACTACATCTCCCATTTCATTTTTAGCGCGTTTACAATAAACACCAGGTTGATCCGAGCAGCTTTAAATCGCTCTGTATGATGGTACCCTGTGCTACTGCTCTGCATGGAGGTACCTGTACTACTGCTCTGCATGGAGGTATCCTATGCTACTGCTCTGCATGGAGGTACCCTGTGCTACTGCACTGCATGGAGGTACCCTGTACTACTGCTCTGCATGGAGGTATCCTATGCTACTGCTCTGCATGGAGCTACCCTGTGCTACTGCTATGCATGGAGCTACCCTGTGCTACTGCTCTGCATGCTGACGCCTTGTGCTAACGCTCGCATGGTGGTACCCTGTGCTATTGCTCATGTTTTTAACTATGATCGGTTATAAAACCGACTATACCGATTTTTTTCTGCTATGAAATTTATAACTTTTCATTTTGATGTCACCCCTAAAATGGTGTAATCAGGTTCGGCTCACCCCCCACAACCCCTTAGTGACGCCACTGGTCCCATGTGATGCCCCCATAGCCATTGTACACTTAGGTATGGCGGGGGATGAAAGTAAGGCACTACGGGTGGTCGTGTGGTGTAGAGCGCTCGACTGTCGACCTGAAGGTCGCGGGTTCGAACCTCACTGAGAACCTTGGTATTTTTTCATGTCCACCCAGCTTTAAATGGGTACCTGACTTGAAGTTGGTGGAGTAAAGGCGGCTGGGCGTTGTGCTAAGCACAAATTCCCTTCATATGCCGAGGTTAATGAAACAGATGAATGCTACACTTCATCTGCCCCGATGAGCCCTTGGGGGCTTAAGGCACCTTTACTTTAAGGGAAATCCGTCCATTTAATGGTTTGTAAGATAAATGAGAGTGACATCTGATCCATAGTTACAGGGACCTGAATAAAAAAGAATAAAAAAATTTCACTGACCTGAGAATAATGTCCACAGGTGTTGGTCGTTCTGGTAACGCAATTCCATTTGGGATCTATATACTTTTTTTCATTGACCCAATTGGAAACAGCTTTCCTTGCAACTTCTTCATACTTGTTTGTATCAGCTTATGTGTTTTTTGTTGAATAAATTATAACTTATTTTAGAGCAAGATTCAATTGTGCACATACACAAATATATATATATATATATATATATATATATATATATATATATATATATATATATATATATGTATATATAAGAAAAAAAAAACGTTGTTTTTTATAGCTTTAAAATTGTATGCTTATACAGAGATGCAATAAAAATGGTTTTATTCTTTGTATTCTTATGATGATGGCTCACTTTCGATTTGTTAATGAAGAGTCAGGGGGGGGGTGTCGGGTGAGGGGTCGGAGTTTAGCACGCCGAGGGCATGCCACCTACCGCAGGACTGAACATAGTCGATTATACATTGAACGTGATTTGTGTGATTTATCTTTACACTCTTAAGTTTATTATTGATACGTAAATTTAAAAAAAAAATTATCAGTTTTATTTCAAGTCAAACAATTTTTTTGTAGGGGAGATAGCTGTGATCATTTTCTTGTTTATTTTAGACATTATTTGTATGCTTGTCCCCTTTTGTGATGTCTTCTGTGTCGCGTAAGTTTATCTTTTCATCTGCTGGGAATCCATTCGAATTACATGAATATTATTAATAGTTATACATATGTCACATAATTTAATACAGGGCGGACGAGATGTTGCCACATCTGTGGTGATATTGAGGAGACTAAAGATCACGTGATCTTAAGTTGCTCCCACCCCCACCCACACCATATACCTTCCCGACTGGTGGGCTGCAGGTTAGACCAGTCGGGTAGAATTGGCGCCCCGTGGTAATCTCCAGATGCTGAGAGATACGGCGCAAAGTGAGAGCTTTTCAAAATATCACAAATGTTAATACTTACGATAACTGGCATATACATTTTCTCCATATGGTCCACCAGAATGTTGAAACTGACAGGCAGTGCCGGCTTTGGCGGCAAAACTACTCAGTTTCTCGTCCCACACCTAAGAGTTCAACCGCAAAATTAATGATATATTAATATAAAATTATTACTTTATGCGTCACATGCTGTCTTATTATAGACCAGTGGTGGCTAATCTAAGGTACGCGTGCTACAGTCGGCACGCAGAGCGTCATCAGTCGGAACGCGACTAAAATAATAAAAATATCACTTTCTTTCGTAATTTTAATCGGACTGGTGGCATTTTGCTATAAATAAGTGGGTTTTTTTTCTGTTGAAATTTGGGCACGCAGCCCCGAAAATGTTCGCCACCAACTGGTAAAGGCCAACATTTTACTTAGTGGACACCTAAAACATAGTAGTAATATATTAAACAGTTAAATAGTGCTATTTGACCATATAGATGTCTTAGGTATTGCGCTATCCTATTTCAGTTCTAGAACATTGAAGCCTAAGTCCTAATGGATACACCAGCTGAGATTTAATACATGATATATCTATATAAATAATAGCGGTGTGGGTTCAGCGTCAAAAATCGAAAGTAAATAATTAATACAACAGTATCATCAAACGTAAACAATAGTAATAAACAATCATCAAAAAATCGGTTTTGTCCGAAACCAAAAATAGCTTAGCCTACTGATCAAACCTAAGTGAATATAACTCTATACAAAGGTTTTGCAGGGTACAGCTAGTATACAATAATATTCATATCAAAACTGCTTTCACTCCCAAAGCTGTCTTCATTCGTCCGCCAAGAGGCTGCCTCGTGAAACTACCAATGTGAGACTCCTAAAAACACTCGGCCTAACTGTCCTGTTTGACTAACCAAGCTCGAACTGTCTGGACTGCCCCCCCCCAACCCTCCGAAATGAATGGACTGCCCCCAGACTGACTAGACTAATCATTGACCTATCACTAACACTTCCACCGGTCACAGCAGGTCAGATCTACACGTACATTAAAATACCGGAAGCTAATAAAGGGGTGATAACTAGGGATAGGGCGGGTATTAAGGGGCCTTAAGTTTAGCCCCTTTCTCAATCATGATGAACACAAGACAATTATTATATCTGAATGGAAGCATTATAATTACATAGTTTGTATGTCTACGTGATGTTCAATTATTTAGAACTGCTATACTAGATAGATATGTGCATACATATTTAAATACTAGAACAGAAGGAAGGTGCTTAAACTACAAAAGGGCATTTGTAATCAATATTTCCAATAGGTCCATTTGTTACATTCGTCAACGAAGGTGCAACTAATAGTTAAGGTAACCATGGCAACCGTATAACCAATGTTAGAACCCACCCTTCTTCTCACAATCAAAACCGTCGACTGAAGGAATTTGACGCATGACAGACCCTGGACAATCTGTGAAAAACAAGATCCATGTCGTTCAAGCAGATTTTTCAAACACAAGGGGGCCCAAAGTGCAGCCCCCTGTTAGGGCTGCCTAACTCTATACGCATAACTCTGCCGAAAACATAACACGACCCACATGTTAATTTGGCTTAGATGCCTCAACACACCAGAGTGGCCTAGAAGCCTCAAAGCACCGGAGTGGCACAGACGCCTCAACAAACAGCAAAAATCCTAGAGGCCTCAGCACAGTGGAGTGGCCGACGGTCCCTGATACAGTTGAAACGGCCCTGGCACTTGCAAGAGCCCAGGATGCCCCTAACTGCTGGCCCTACCCAGCCCCGTAGCGTGAAAATTCTACAGCAGGGGTCAGGCAATAGCAGGGGAGGGGGCAGGTAATACATTTTACTAAGTAGAGCAAATAAGCAGAGGGGAGCCAGACAAAACGCAGGGGGGGCCCGGCCCCCCTCCCCGCACGCTACGGGCCTGGTCCTACCCACTCCCTTCCATCTAGCTGGTAAAATAATTTCCCTATCGGTTAAAGCAATAAATATTCTTCTGGGATATTTAATAAACCTTACGTGATTACTACAGAAGTCCGATAATCCGGCACGTTCGGGACCGGCTCGGTGCCGGACTACCGAAAATTCCGGTCTATCGGGCAGTAATTATAAGAAAAATTAGGTTAATAATTCAACTACAAATACATACAACAAAGTTTATTTTACACTTCCTATAATGTATGTACACGTACTGTAAAACATATTTAGCTTAGATTAAAACAAAAAGTCACGAATATCTTTTTGTTTTCTTGACTTTTGGAATGTAGTTATAAAATTTATCTCTAATAATATGGAAATCAATAATTTATCGGGCACTCCGGACTGTAGGATCCCGGACTAATGGACTTCTACTGTACATGAAAAAAAAAAACAATTACCAAAGGCGGTATTCCTAATTTGTCTCTTGCATCATTATGGCCTTTTAAGAAAGCGTTTTTAACAGCCTGTGATAAGTTGACCGATGGTGTCGCCTCACACGTGACCAGCACCGCGCAGAGAACAAAAGCAATCAGAAACATGTCCTTAATTTAACAGAGAGTAAAAAAAACCTTAAAAAATAACCAAAAGTTTTTTTTTTTAATTCCAAGTATCGAGTTGTTTAGATCAAACATTTGAAAATAGTTTTTTTTTAAATTCCAAGTATCGAATTGTTCAGATCAAACATTTGAAAATAGTTTTTTTTTAAATTCCAAGTATCGAATTGTTCAGATCAAACATTTGAAAATAACAATAATGAAAACGAGAAAAAACAACCTTGCATTATATGTATGTATTCAAGTATAAAACGCTCCGTGTAATATTTCGGACTGGAAATTAAAAAAAAAAAACTGCATTAGGCCCTGAAGTTTATCACGGACTAGGCCTCTGCAAAAGACCTTAATTAGTTTATCATGGACTAGGCCTCTGCAAAAGACTTTAATTAGTTTATCATGGACTAGGCCTCTGCAAAAGACTTTAATTAGTTTATCATGGACTAGGCCTCTGCAAAAGACTTTAATTAGTTTATCATGGACTAGGCCTCTGCAAAAGACTTTAATTAGTTTATCATGGACTAGGCCTCTGCAAAAGACTTTAATTAGTTTATCATGGACTAGGCCTCTGCAAAAGACTTTAATTAGTTTATCATGGACTAGGCCTCTGCAAAAGACTTTAATTAGTTTATCATGGACTAGGCCTCTGCAAAAGACTTTAATTAGTTTATCATGGACTAGGCCTCTGCAAAAGACTTTAATTAGTTTATCATGGACTAGGCCTCTGCAAAAGACTTTAATTAGTTTATCATGGACTAGGCCTCTGCAAAAGACTTTAATTAGTTTATCATGGACTAGGCCTCTGCAAAAGACTTTAATTAGTTTATCATGGACTAGGCCTCTGCAAAAGACTTTAATTAGTTTATCATGGACTAGGCCTCTGCAAAAGACTTTAATTAGTTTATCATGGACTAGGCCTCTGCAAAAGACTTTAATTAGTTTATCATGGACTAGGCCTCTGCAAAAGACTTTAATTAGTTTATCATGGACTAGGCCTCTGCAAAAGACTTTAATTAGTTTATCATGGACTAGGCCTCTGCAAAAGACTTTAATTAGTTTATCATGGACTAGGCCTCTGCAAAAGACTTTAATTAGTTTATCATGGACTAGGCCTCTGCAAAAGACTTTAATTAGTTTATCATGGACTAGGCCTCTGCAAAAACTTTAATTAGTTTAATAAGCACAACATTTTAAGAAAGAAAGTGCGTCATATATGAGGTGAAATCTGGTACTTTAACTGGTCTTGTATTCATGGAAAAATCAATTCTAAAAAAAAATGTGTAAACACAGAGGCGGATTTAATGATGGGCACACCGCGCCATTGCGCCCAAGTATTAAGTGGTCCCACAGAGCCCAATTAAAACCGTTTTATATGTCTCTCTTTTTCTAAATGGGCCATCAGTTTCCTCTGCGTCAGGGGCATTAGCCCCACATTCGTATTAAGTATCTGATTAACAATGTTGGTCAGGGTACTGTAAAAATAAACAAATAGACTTATGGTTCAAACTTCATAGCATTGTTTTCTTCATGTTTCTAAAAAGCAGCATACAGTATACCAACTAAACAGTACTGCAACTGTTTATTTATAAATAAATAAACATAGAAAACAATTTTCAAGAACTTACCGAAATAATCCAAAGGTTTAAATTTGAAAAGACCCCCTTCCTAGTTTTTTAGTTTACTTTGCTATTTGAGAAGGCATATACGAAGTATATATAATAATATATATAATTTATGGTTATATATGAGTGTATATATGTCGCTGTGATATTTGAAACTGCTTATTGACATCAACGTGTGTATTGAAGAAATCAATACCTAATCTTGTAACTAATTAATTTCAACCCTTAGTCAGCATGGTTTGAATGAAATCAATTACAACCACATTATTGAGGGGTGGAGGGGAGAAGGTTATATGGTTTAATGTAAGACTTACATGTAGCCACAGTCTGCCCATCATTCATCACAACAGAAAATATCGACGCACTAATGTAACGGTGGAACTCATCTTTACGCCCATTATTTATTTACACATATCTTCTTCTTCTTCATTCGGCTCTACATCCCATTTAGGGCCCTGACCTGCCATGCTACTACTTCTCCACTTTTCCCGACCCATGGTCTTCTTCCTCCATTCTCTCACTTTAAGGTCATTCCCAACTTCCTCTAACCATCTGCTTCTTGGCCTGCCCTTAGGCCTTTTTTCATTGGGTGTTGCCTTATATATTGCCTTTTAACCTCTGTTGTTTTCCATTTTTTTCTATGTGCCCTACCCACCTCAATCTGTCTATTTTAATTTCAGCTGTTATATTTAGTTATTCGTATAACACATACAGTCATACAATTCTAAATTTGTTCCACTTGTCCTTTACTGGCCCGCATTTTTAGAGCATTTTCGAAAAAAAAATGCTCTATTGTCCACGTTTTGTCTGTCTGTCATCACCCTAGATCTCAACAACCATAAGTCCTAGACCCATGATGTATATATCATTTTGTAGGTCTTGGCCTGCCAAGAAATGACTTTTTTCCATTTCGCGATCTGACCTCTGAGGGACGTAAAAGGGGGCTTAGTACTGTTTTTTACTATATAAGCTATATTAATAAAGGAGCGCCCATTCTCAGCAACTATAAGTCCTAGACCCATGATGTATATATCATTTTGTAGGTCTTGGCCTGCCATGTGTACATCAAAAGTTCATTTCGCGACAGGACCTCTGAGGGCCGGGCTTCAGGGCTCCTAAGGGGCTTATATATTATATATACACCTTGTACGTTCAATAACCCATTCATTTGGTGCGAAATACTGCAGCACGTAGTTTCACCAAGATTTATTAAGAAACTCATCAAATGAAATAGTAATCTTGTGTTCTGAGTTTAATTGAAAGTATCAGAGCTATGCAACAATTGACGGAGTTTTCGGACGATTAAATGACTATAATTTCGAATGTTTTCAATTATGAGTCCTATTTCAGTAACCACAAACCACTTGTAGTTAGATTTAAGAGAAAATAATTTTTTTTTGAAATATAAGAAAACGTCTTTTTAATATCTTTTTTCAGATATGTGCATTACACAATTGAATTTATAAACATTCACAAAATTTACAAATATTTACTGAAACATAGCATACGTACTGATACATAATACGAAAATGCTCTAACACGTCCTGTGTCCAGAATGGAACAGGCTTAATTGCTTGTTTCTAAACATTTTCCTTTCCCAAGTGTTCAGCATATTTTCTGCTGGTTTGCTGATGGTCCATGTTTCACTACCATATATTACTGATGGTCTGATCATTGTCTTGTATATGGTTTTTTAAAGTTTTCTGGAGATCTGTCTGTTTTTGAGTATTTTATGCAATGTGTAAAATTTTCTGTTCCCTACTTCTAGTCTGTTTACAATTAATTGTGAATAGAACTTTCGAGAGCTTAATAATACAATACCAAAAGACATTTTTTGACCGCTTATTTAAAGTTTCAGTTAAAAGCAAGATTGTCTTAGTGCTGAAGTACAAGTACGAGTACAAGTACCCAAGGTGTAAGTACAAGTGCACATATCAAGGAGCAGGGGGAAGTACAAGTGCACATAATCAAGGAGCAGGTGGAAGTGCAAGTGCACATAACCAAGGAGCATGTGGAAGTACAAGTACACATTTTTTTTTAAAAACTGCAAGTAATACTATGAGTGAAAAATACCCAAGGTGTGAGTAAAAGTAATGGTAACCAATTTTATTATTTGTGGAAATTCGGAGAAAGACTAGGTGCAGCTTTGTTAAAAGTTCAGTTTTACTTTTTTTTTTTTTTATTATTTTTTTTTTTTTTAACTTTTTTTTTTATTACTAAAAAATTTTTTACTAATTAGTTTTGGAGAGTATCACAAAATATTATGGCATGTTTTGTGATCTTTCCTTCCTGGTCTGAGAGGCATACCATGATCCACGGGGGATGGATCATAGGGGTTCTCTAGTCATTACTTGCGAGGGTGGTGGTACTGTGGTCACTGAGGACTATCCGAGACCGCAGTTTCACAGCTGGCGGAGGTGACGGATGTGGTCGGCACACAACACCCTTCCTCTCCGTCCCACTCAAGCACACCTGCGCAGCCTGCCATTTCGGGCTGAGGGTACAGGCACACTTCACCCTCCCCTCTGTCCGAGTGGCAGGAAAAACCCCGTTCCTTGCCATTCTGGCCGATCGGCAGTACACACACCCTGCTGGTCTGGCAAGTTTGGGCAAGGATTAAAACCTATTTTTCAGCCGTCCCTGCAGATGATAGCGGGTACACTCACCCCGCCGCTCTGTAGGCATGGCAGACGTGCATCAGCGCCGCCAACAGTGCTGGTGTGGTAGGCACACTACACCCTACCATGCTGGCAATGGCGGTGTTAAAAAAAAATAATTAAAAAAAAAAAAGTTCAGTTTTACACTAAACTATGATGTGTATGTGGTAGTGTAAAAAAATGCACAAAAAATATATAGACCGAATGAAACGCTGAGGTAAATAGTTTATATCAATTATCATAACTAAAAAATTATATCACAATATATAACAACATATCACACATGTATAAACATAAGTTAATGTACATTGGAATTTTGTTTTTACAAATAAAGCACAATCTTATAATAAAATATAATCTATATATAATGAAGTTAAAAAAATGATATGAGTGAAATAATAAAGTTATGGCAGATTTACACAAATATCATGGCAAACAAATGGAGGCTCAAATGGCCCATTCAGGACAAGTTGGCAAAAGCAAAAAATATGGAATTCAAACAATAACACTGTTATGGAACTTGGATTATTATATTGTCAGTTATATTTGTAATGGATTGAATTATTTACATTTGGATTTCATTTGTTTATAGTAAAGGAAATATGTAGGGGGGAAAAGCAGTTATTATATATGCTCCCCAGCTAACAATTTATATGATTTATCCCCCCTTCCCACCAAATTTCATTTGTTTAATAACAATAAACCATTAAGTCATTTACCCTGAACTACGAACCCTCAAACCCTCGTGGTGGCTTCATAACCACTGCGACTACGGGCATGTTTGATTTTAAATATAAGTAAAGTTACCATAATATAAGCAATATTAAATTTAAAAAAAAATTAGTCAAACTGATATTGATAAAATCGAGGACATTGCTGAATAATAAACTGATATGTCACAAAAACAATAGAAGTTAAATTGTTTTTTTGAATGAAGTATAAACATCATTCATGATGTCAGTATCTGTCACAATTAATGGTATTCTGTAGATTACGGGTTACGTTCCTTAAGAAGACATTATCGGTCTGATTTCGGCAAGGTAGGTAAGTGGCGTGTGCCATGGTCTAGTTCACAGGCTTGTTAGTTCCTTGGTTTAGCTGGCATGTTAAGGAATGAATTTCGGCCAAATGTATTTGACCATCTCCCTTATTATTTTATTAAAACGAAATTAAATTAAACAAAATGTTTCATTGAAATATACATGTACAATAAAACACCCAGCGACACTTGACTGTACATCTTATAAAAGTTATGCAGTTGTTCTTCAAGCAAATCAAAGTAGTCAGTTGTAAGTACCGTGTTGACATTATGAAGTTGTCAGAAGTTTGTTTGGCCAGGACTTCTTGTTGAGTCCTAAACCTGTCACTTAAATGAATAACATGTGAGGCTCAATATGTCAAGTCCGAGGTAAGAAAAGAAGGGCTACAACTTAGGAGGCTAGGGTTCGAATCTTCGAGATGCATCGCACCCGCAGTGAGTAGCGTGGCTGACGCACTGTGTTGATAGAAAAACTGCAGAGAGAGTTGGAGGCTCAGATGGCATGTCTCATGGTGTGTCGAGACTTCGTTGGCGTCATAAGGCGAGGTCGTCCCAGGCTTTGTGAGCAGGGGCGGAGCCGGTGCAGGACGTCCTGTGCGGGTGCTTGGGCTTTGATGAGCTATTGTGGTGGTGGTGGTTCTTGGTGACATCAGGTAGGATGATGCCGCTGCTGGCCAGCGTTCTCAGTGGACGGTCGGTGCCGGTCAGCCAGTATGTCTCCATCTCACCCTTCCCCTGTTGTAAAGTAAACATTTTTCCATTGAGCAAAGTTTGTACATCATGGCTGGGGGGGGGGGGAAGGGCTTCTGGGCAATGAAGACTCCTCCTTATTTGTTATTTTGTCAAACTCATTTATTTACGTCATTAGTTGCAAGCACAACAATACATTTAGCAATCCTTTAGTCACCTTTCCATCCATCCATCCATCCATCTATCTATCCACCCATTGATCTATCTATCTATCCATCCATTATCTATCCATCCATCCATTGATCTATCTATCTATCCATACATCCATTGATATATCTATCCATCCATTGATATATCTATCCATCCATTGATCTATCTATCTATCCATCCATTGATCTATCTATCTATCTATCTATCCATCCATCCATATATCTATCAATCCAATCACCCAAATATCTATTTGTAGATCAGTCCATCTATTCTTTGATCCATACATAGATCTATCATCAATCATTCATTCAAACTATCCATAGATCTAATCTATTTAACCATCGATCCATCCATAGATTTTACTATACATCCATTGATTAATTCATAGATGCATCCATGAATCAGGTAAATCTACAAATCTATCAATTGAACTAAACATCGATCAACAAATCCATTGGATCCACTCATCTATAGAATCCACCCATCTATAGAATCCACCCATCCATAGAATCCACCCATCTATAGAATCCACACATATATAGAATCCACCCATCCATAGAATCGACCCATCCATAGAATCCACCCATCTATAAAATCCACTAATCTATCGATTCCACCCTTTCATAGAATCCACCCATCTATAGAATCCACCCATCTGTCCATATACAGTTTTACATCATCCACACGTCCGACTTTCTCACAATTCAAATTTCCCAACAACCCATCATCCATTCCCTGTATTCTCTCCATCTCTACTCCTCATGTATCATCTCGCCGTCCATCCATCCTTCAAGTTCTCTCTTCTTACTCATCCCCATTATCCTGTCACAAAACAAAACCTTTTACTTTCTCTTTCTATTTGCCTTTCACCAGTTTCCCCATGCAAAGGCTGTCTTTTTTTAGCCCCCCAGTCCTAATTCAAGATTATTTCTGGGACACGTTCATCTATCCACCCACTACAACACGTCAATTATACACAAATCCACATATTGAAATATCTATATAAATAATAGCGATTTGGGTTCTGCGTTTAATCGAAAGTAAAAATTAATACAACAGTATTCCCAGTTTAAAATACAATCATGAAAAAATCAGACCTGCCCGAAACCAACCTACCGATCAAGCCTAAGGGGATATAACTCTATGCAAATGTTTTACATGTTACACTATATTGAATTCACAAATATTATTACAAATAATAACAATAATGAGCTGTTGACATGGCTACCTTTATTTCTATCAGTCCTCGCCTCTCGGTTGTGAAACCTTTCATTTTCATTAATAAATTGTTCATATCAACACTAATGTGTATACGATTGGCTGAAAAACAGAAGAAAAAAAAATGACAACGAAATTAATTGAGGTTAATTTATAATTGAGTTTTTTTTTAAAGTCTCTATTTAATATGAACTGTTGGTAGCAGGGCCGTAGCTAGCTATTGTGGTGCCCCAGTGCAAATTAAAAATGTTTGGGCGCTTCAACATATCTCAAAAAACGCTAAAATATTGAACAATGCTGCTTTGGCGGCCCTAGTTAACCCGCCACAGGTTGTTAGTGACCCATACTCGATAGGACTTAAGGGCGCAAGCGAGTAAGTGTGACCGACTCTTCGACTTTGCATGAAAACTCGTTACACCATGGCCGTTCTTAAGGATATGCAAACTGTGTGAGTGCTTGGGTGCCACCACTTTTAAGAAGCCCCCCCCCCCCACACACACAGTTAAGAAGGGCCCCACTATTTAGGGGGGGGGGGCTGTAGGGACTTTTTGTGCAAGCCATACGGAATAGAGATCTGAGAAATTGTCATGGAATTCTGTCTTAAAGGATTTGACAAAAGGGATTTTCAGAGAGAGGGGGAGGGGATACATTTTAAAAGAAATACAAGGGGCCGAATATTTGCAAGCAGTGACTTTAAGAGCATTTTACCTAGGTACCGACCAAATTAGTTTTGTCTCCAAATGTACCTTCACCCAGCCCCCCCCCTCTTTCCCCAAATCTACTTTTATTTTACTGTGCAACAAACGGATTTAAAATTACTTAAACTTGGCCCCGGGGGGGGGGGATAGGGGTAGGGCAGCCCATTTTGTCAAAAATATTAGGTGCCCAAGATTTTACAGCGTTTTCGCCTTGGGTCAACGAATGTTACTTGGCCTATGGCACGTTAATGTACCTTTGCCTAAAGCCTACAGAAATTTAAGTATGGCTTTGGTGTAAGCGCTAAAAAGAGATTACAACTATATAATCTTACAGATGGCTTACCACAAAGAATATTTTTTTTAGTATTACATAAAACGGATTATAATTGATGTACATGATGTAAACAGCAGAGTTCTAGAGACGAAATCTCAGCTAACTAAACAAATATGGAATCCATTGTTTAAATAGACAACCCTGCTCTGTGCTAAAACGAGTATGGTTCATACATGAATCCTAAAACAATAGCCACTGTTTTAATAGCCATATTTAACTGGTTCTATTTTTATGAGCAATCGATCTGTGGAATATGACGTCATCAGATCCACGAGTCCTTCACCTTGGCCACACATTTACGATTCGTTATCCATTGAATCTGTTAAGGTCATGCTGTCAGTTTCATCTACAACATCCTCACTTATCTTCTCCAATCATCTACCTCCAATTAACCCACTTTTTGTCCAGTTTTTAAACAATTTTTTTTATTTCATTTTATTTTAAATTAGAGTTTTTGTTAAGCAGACGACAAAGATGAGATAACTCACGTGACCCGTGGGATTCCATACGACTGGCGGTATTGACAGTGTCACCAAACAGACAGTATCTTGGCATCTTGTTCCCTACTACACCTGCCACTGCAGAACCTGGGAATAATAAATTAGACTAATTACGTCATTCTGCCACGTCATCAGAAAGCAAAAGTGGGTTTGGACAAATAAAAATTGATGTCGCCATGTTTAGATCAAATCTGATATTACTATTTGATCAAGATAAAAATAATGCAATCTGCTTAGAACAACGAAAATTGCTAATGTAAATATTGTCAAAATAAAAGAAGGGTTTACAAATGTAGTTTTAAAATAGGCGATGAGGCAGTTCACGTTGCTAGACTAATGACGTATGTTCAACATTTCATCCTGTGTATGTTCCGAAAATACTTTGGTTGTTAAAACACGATTGACATTTTCAGCACAGTACTTTACAAACACTTAAATATATATATATATATATATATATAGGCCTATATATATATATATTGTAAATTTAATTTTCTTTGGTACAAAAAGCAACAGCCCATTCTTAATAAGAAGCTATGTCTTTAAAAAATACACACTTTTCTGTTTAGTTATAATTTATGCCGAATCAAAAAATTCGAATCTTTGTTGTGAACGTTATGAAAAAAAGGAGTATCGATTTATTTTATGGGTTTAAAATATTGTGAAAATGAGTTTAAAGAACACCAACTGATAAGTAAGGACCGACTACATCACTACAGAAAACAAATAAAAGTTGTTTAATGTATGGTGTGATTTTTTTTTAAATTCGTATAAATTGACAGACACGTAAACAGACAGACAGACATGTAGACAGACAGATAAACAGACATAGTATAAAATACGATGGGTGGATGGATACCCAGGAAGACAGACAGAATAATAAATAGGATGGGTGGATGGATAAACAGATAGACAGACATAGATAGACAGACAGAAGATAAATAGGATGGGTGGATGGATAAACAGATGGACAGGCAGGAAAATCTAAATAAAATATGTAGATTTTGAAAGACGGAGTAGATAGACAGACAGGAAGGATGATAAATAGAGTGGTTGGATGAATAGACAGACAGATAGACAGTTAGATAGATAGATATATAGATAGACAGACAAACAGACAGACAGACAGATAGATAGATAGATAGATAGATAGATAGATAGATAGATAGATAGATAGATAGATAGATAGATAGATAGATAGATAGATAGATAGATAGATAGATAGATAGATAGATAGATAGATAGATAGTTAGACAGATTGATAGATAGGTATATAGATAGGTAGATAGATAGATAGACAGATCCTTCTCTACATCTATCCTGCTCTACGTCTACCCGGCTCTACGCTTATATAAAATATTTGTAGTTAAGATAATTTCTCGAACCTGAATGGCAACCAATCCTAAGCTCAATTGTTCTGCTTGGCATATGAGGTATGGCGAAATCTCTCGTTGTCTTCAGTAATTCTATGGCCATCAATGAAATCTCCGCGCAATGGTTGCTTCCATTTCTGTGAGAGAATAAACATGTTACAAAATTAGGTAATTAAAAAAACAACAAAGAATTTCAAGCAAAACATACACGTAGGTTTAACTATTTGGCTATATATATATATATATATGAATATGTACTAGTATATACTTTTTAGAACAAATATTTAGTTGCAGGGTCGGAATGGGTAGGGTGTCAAGTGTGTAACACAGTCGCGGCCTTGGGGGGGGGGGTCGGCAACTGATGCGACCCCCACGCCCCCAGCCTAAACGTGGGCGGCACTTTGAGTGTTTTTTTTTATAACATAACTGTAAACAAAAATTAACGTTTTGCCCAGGCCCGTAGCCAGGTCAAAGTAAGCAGGGGGGCACCAATACCCAACAAGGGGGCAGTTTTTCTCATTTTAGTTACTTTTTCTTTATTTTTTCCTCTTTTTCCTTTTTAAGCGGGGGGGGGGGGGCACTCCATACCTAGTCGGGGGGGGGGGGGGCAGCACGGCCACCCAGTGCCCCCCCCTGGCAACGGGGCTGCGTTTATCCCAGGCCCGGCATACGACACGCCCAATGCCCCGCGCGCTGCTAAGGCCGCCGCCATCTGTGTAATATGGAGCTCTTGTTTAAGTGAAGTCATTTTTATCCTATGTTATAGGATTCATAAAAAAAATGTCAATTCCCAACACGGTACGACATATTTGTCAGCAAAGGTTTGGCTTCAAATAGTCCAAATTCACGAAACCTTGAATTGTTTTAACTACAGTTTATCTATATATTGGTCAGATTTTCTTTTTTGCCCATCGATCAGACCAAAGAAATTATTATTAAATGTATAATGGGAACAAGTAAACAGTGTTGGTTATTAAAGCAGACGACTGCTTACGTAACGAACTCCTGCAAATAATAAGTTGTCGTATTTTTTTTTTCGATTCTACTACACAATTCGTCAGGCATCGATTCTCCTAGCTTCTGACAACGTGATTAACTCAGACTAGTAGTGGTACCAAGAACTTGTGATCTATATATGACCCTATCTCCCCCCCCCCCCCCCCCAATTCTGGTACCATTATCCATTATCTTGAAAAAAATTGCTTTTATATATTAAAAAAAAAGTCGTTGTAGAGTTATTTGGTGTAATCCTTTGCTCTTGACGCTGGGAATATTTTTTTTTGGAAAGGATGGGAAACTATTATTTACACCCCTTCCCTCTCCCCCTCCATGTTGATTGGTTGATAGATGGAAATTTAATCACATAAAAACAATTAAGACGTCTAGAAAGAACAATTCAAAACTAAAACATTGCTGCATATAACAGGATGCTGCTATTATAAGAAAGTCAAATGAATTCAAAAGGTGTCTAGTGGATTATAACACAAAAGCAGACAGACAGCATCAGTAAATTAAATGTGAATCAATTATTAATCAGTCAATGGTAAAGAGAATGAGTTCACCGAGAGAAATCCACTTTCATAAATGTGGCCCAAGAGTGTAGTTTATAGGGCTGTCCCACACAATTTACCAATAATAAAATGTTAGAAGGATATCCTTGAGTTACATTCTTTCTTGAATGTTTTTTTTTAAATTATATTTTTATTTATGTGTCTTTCTAAATTGTAAGAACAGTGTCTGGTAGTTGTACATAGTATTTGTATATGATATTTATGTTGGTAATATCTAAACAGAATTGATGATAGTAATGCTTTGTGCTATGATGAACGTGCGTGCTATATTTGTGTGGTGATGTGGGTACACGTTATATTTGTGTGGTGATGTGGGTACACGTTATATTTGTGTGGAGATGTGGGTAAACGTTATGTTTGTGTGGAGATTGAGGTACGTTTTATATTTGTGATAATGGCGAGGAGCTTGGCAACCTGCCAATAATAGATTGACTCACATTTACCGTGGGAAGGGGGGGGATGAAGATGCGAGATAAGAAAGTAGCGAAGATTAAAATCGATTTTGTGGGAGATTCTTCTTCAGCTCTTAGTAACTACAACAGACTCCGCTAAGAATATAGTAGTGATTCTTTATAGAATATGTGCTGCATGTGACTGAGCTGATTATTACATTGTTTTAAAAAGAAATACATTTCAGTGATTGTAAACAGAACCATTCCTAGGGCCTGGGAAGAGACTAAGATATTTAGTGGCCCTAGGCAGAGACAAAGATATCTGGTGGCCCTAGGCAGAGACTTAAAGATATTCGGTGGCTCTAGGCAGAGACTTAAAGATATTTGGTGGCTCTGGGCAGAGACTTAAATATATTTGTTGGCTCTAGGCAGAGACTTAAAAATATTTGTTGGCTCTAGGCAGAGACTTAAAGATATTCGGTGGCTCTAGACAGAGACTTAAAGATATCTGGTGGCCCTAGGCAGAGACACAAAAATATTTGGGGGGGCATAGGGAGAGACTTAAAGATATTTTGTGGCCGAGGAAAAGGTTTAAATTGGGGCTCCTATGGTGTAAGATTCATTGACAAAAAATATAAGTAACTGTTTGGCTCCTACATTATAAGATATATGAAATCATACCGGACGGGGCCCCTTACACAAGAGGTAGGTAGGAAGTTTCCTAGATTGCTTGTCCAGAAGTATAGCTGTTATTTATTAAAATCTCAATATGTAATAACACACACAGTAAGGTCTCTTGAACTTCTCAAATCGACACACCCCCACATCTCTCCAAAAACTTTCAGCCAGCCACAGCGGCGAAGCGTGGGTATCGGCCGCCCAGGGCGGAAGACGATTTTGCCGCCCTCTCATTTAGGTATTTCAATTTAATCTATACATTTTTGCCGCCCCCCCCCCTAAAAAGTAATAAAAAGTGCCGCCCGGTGCGGACCTCACCCACCGCCCCCCCCCGCAGGTACGCCACTGGCCAGCCACCATAAACACATATCCATTGGTCTCCACCCCAATGCATGGGTCCCCACCCCATCCAAACAACCACTGTCCCGTCAGCTCAATGAACAGAAACAATGACCATGTAGGGGACCAGACGTATTTTTGTGTAGCCGGGTCTGACTAGTGAACTAACCTGTTAGGTAGACCACTGACCACCATATACGCATCGCCAATGGTCTCCACCTTATAAACATCGTAGTGATCTAGTATGTCGTCAAATACTTGATACAGTTGGTTCAGTAACACAACCACCTGGAGATAGAAACAAAAATCAATAATATATTTCCACTAGTGGTGGGACCATTCCAGAATACTTAACGATGCCAATTCGATTCCAGAATATTAAACAATGCCCATTCGATTCCAGAATATTTAACAATTCCCATTCGATTCCAGAATATTTAACAATGCCCATTCGACTCCAGAATATTTAACATTGCCCATTCGACTCCAGAATATTTAACGATGCCCATTCGATTCCTAATCTACCAAAGGGTATCGATTCTTTCGATTATCGATTATTATAAATCGTCCCATCACTAATTCCGATTTTACCAGAGCCATTCTTATGGATAAGCAACCGCCTAGAGCCCCACTGCCACAGGGCCCCCAGTAGTTTCTATTTAAATATTGTGTTAAGAGGACCCCCCAGACTTTTACTTATATCATGGGGCCCCTATAAGTCTCTGGGTACTTGCCTAGGGTTCCAAAAAGATCTAAGAACGGCTTTGCGTTTCATGATAGTCTGAAATTTAGGAAAGTATTGGATGCGTAATTACTACACGCATTATATTACTCTACACAAGAACAACAGTACACACTTGTAAGGACATTTTACTACTTCATCTAGGGTCATTCTAATTGATTAGCACAATCTAGCTATTCTCGCATGGTCTCACTTTGCTTCATACTGTATATGTCATGTAGTGGCATGTACGACATTTTGTATGACATTGGTAAACCTTTCATATATTGATTAACAGGAAAATTATCGATTGAAAGTAATCATTACCCATTATAACAAAATACAACCCCCTCCCCCCCCCCATGATAGATATTACAAAATTCACGAATTCACCCCCCCCCTCAAATGGCAGATATAACAGAGACTCTCCCACCAATTTACTCAAACTCTTCAAACATAAAAAAAAATAGAAACAAATATTTCATCATTAATTTTGTATGGAAATGATACAAAAAGCGATCGAAATTATTTATCATACATCAAGTACCAATGATCCACCGGATTATCACAAAATACTACTTCCCCTTGCTACGTTACATAATTAATATTTGAACGATTCCTGGTCCCTTGCGTGAGCTAACAGTCAAGGACAAAAAAATTTTTTTTTTCTAATGTATTTATTTTATTTTCAAAATTCCATCATGGTTTTAAACAAGATAAAACAATTAATTTTCTAATTACGGAATGACTAGCCCCGAACTATTTCTTGGTTACCAAAACTCCATTTAGGCTTTAGAAGCCATAATAGATTAAACTAATTATTTTAGTTTGACCAAGCGAGAAAAAAAAATCTGGCCATTATTAAGAGCGAAACTTTATTTGGAGTACTTCGTGACTTTGGGCTATTTGAAGCCAAAAATAAATTTGTTGACTGACCTGAAGTGGCGTGCTGGCGGCTGAAATTTTAGTGAATCCAACAATGTCGCTGAAAAATAACGTCACCTGAGAACAAAATCAACAAAGCTAAAATCTCTTAGTGCTAACAAATTTTACAAGAAATGTTTCTGTTGTTAACGTTATTTGAAGTCCGCAGTCATCACGACATACATTCCTCTGTTGGGAACGTGATAATGTTAAATAGCTCCATATGGTTATGTACTTATATGTGAGCTAGCTATATACCAGATATGGTTATACGTGGACTAGCTATGCAAAGCATATGGATATGTATTTAAAAGTGTGCTTGTTTATATACCAGCTAAGGCTATGCCTTTGAATGCGGATTAGCTCTATACCAAGTATGGCTATCTGTGAAACAGATATTTATACCAAATGGATATCAATATATATTTAAATGAGGATTAGACTTGATAATAAATTTAAATTAATGTAAAAAAAATTGTCTGTTGTACAGTACATTATTTCGTATTTGAAATAATATGTGGACTGCCTACCCGTATATATATGTCGTATATATCTATGGTACAACCATACAGTGTATAATTAAGTTCAAGCAGTAAAAAAAACCAGACATATCTACATAATCATAGATATATAGACTATATATCTATGTACATAATTGTCTATGAGCAAGACAACTCTTATGTCTTGTATCTGGCTACAACATATTTGTCTCCCATTTTTAATTCTCCTATGTCGACGAAAGCCTCGTTTCCGATTTCATAGTTCTGCCAAATGTGATTGATGTAACTTGATTTCTCTGGGATCACGCAATAGTTTTCATGACGTGTTTACAAATGACAATAAGACCCGGAAAAGAATATCGCCATCATAAAATGTTATCTCACCTGTTCGTAAAACTCGGCGTTAACTGTTTTGTGCATTTTGAGCTGTTGGGCAACTGACTTGGGCAACATTTGATACAACAGGCTGTCAGACCGCTGTTTCTCAATGTTCAGTTGCTGGGACTTATGGGACGCCTCAATGGCGTAGTTCTGAGCAAGAAAAGTTTGGAAAGTATCATAAATTTGATGTTGAAACGAAAAACGAAGAAAACAAGCCTTTATATAACAGTCATAACTCAAAATCCGAATCAATTCGTATCCAGTTAATTATTCCTAATTTCCATTCGTGTGAATATCGAATCAGAATTCGTCTTTTAAAATTATATAAAAAGAATTATTTCTTTCTCAGGTCCTCACTAGGGCTCGATTTACCGCCGGGGATAAGCCCGGCACTGAGACCTGTCATCCCCGGCTCTGCTTTTGCTAATATATCCCAGCCGGGGATGA
Source organism: Bulinus truncatus (assembly GCA_021962125.1). Classification (NCBI taxonomy): domain Eukaryota; kingdom Metazoa; phylum Mollusca; class Gastropoda; family Planorbidae; genus Bulinus; species Bulinus truncatus. The sequence goes on along the minus strand of JAGDYQ010000032.1, from coordinate 1,605,109 downwards.
AATCATAGACATTTATTTCAGGCTCTGCAGAATTTTTTTTTTAACCCCGGCACTGGTTTTTTCTTAAATCGAGAGCTGGTTCTCTCAAATTCAACTTTTTATTTTAATGTTTTGCAGTAGATACACTCTATCTATTTACAGAGAAATATGGAATATTTAAATGGTAAATTAACATAGAAAGGATAAACTAAAAATTCTTTAGTTCGACTTCCTCGGCAAAATGGTTGAACTTTTATTTGACTTTCAAGTTGCTCGAGTTTTAAACCGTTTGAGGTTTGATTGCAGTATTATTGTACTATGATTGTACTTTGATCAGTGCTCGATTTAAGAAAAAACCACTGCCAGGGATGAAAAACATTTCTGCACAGCCGGGGATAAATGTTATTGGTTTCATCCCCGGCAGGAATATATCAGATAAGCAGAGCCGAGGATAACAGTTCTCAGCGGTAAATCGAGACCTGACTATGATTGTACTATGATTGTACAATGATTGTACATTGGTTTGTATCAATATCTTATTTGTTGCAGCTATGAGCTGATAAGTTACAAGTTGAATTCTGTCTAATAATAGCGAGAGACAAAAGTCAAATTAGCAAAAGTCTGAAGTTAAAAAAAGAATGAGGTAAGAATAGCAGATCCAATATATATATATATATATATATATATATATATATATATATATATATATATATATATATATATATATATATATATATAATCTGCAATACCTTTAAATACAATGAAATGTAAATAGTATTAGCTGAATAAGATACAAAAGTTAAATGTAGCATGATGAAAAGACATAAACAGACTAAAAACCTGCAAAAACAACCAATCAATAAACAAGTAACAACCTCTAAACAAACAATCAACTAACAACAAACTAACAATAAATAAATAACAACGAACTAACAGACTTAGAATAAACAATCATCAAACTCCCACCTGTATTGACATGGTCAGTGTGTGCATGAGCTTGACCAGTATCGGGGTCATGATCAGGACACAGATGAAGACCAGGCAGGCGACGACCATCATGTTGATTGACGTGTTGATCTCAACGTCCACTTTGGTCAGTACCTGGGATGATCAGAACGAGACACTGTGTACGTGGATCATAATGTTGATAATATTGATAATGTTGACAATTTTGATAATGTTGACAATTTTGATAATGTTGACAATTTTGATAATGTTAACAATTTTGATAATGTTGACTATGTTGACAATATTGATAATGTTGATAATGTTGATAGTATTGGTAATGTTGACAATTTTGATAATGTTGACAATTTTGATAATGTTGATAATATTGATAATGTTGACAATTTTGATAATGTTGACTATGTTGACAATATTGATAATGTTGATAATATTGGTAATGTTGACAATTTTGATAATGTTGACAATATTGATAATGTTGACTATGTTGACAATATTGATAATGTTGACTATGTTGACAATATTGATAATGTTGATAATGTTGATAATATTGATAATGTTGACAATTTTGATAATGTTGACAATATTGATAATGTTGACTATGTTGACAATATTGATAATGTTGATAATGTTGGTAATGTTGATAATGTTGGTAATGTTGATAATGTTGACAATTTTGATAATGTTGACAATTTTGATAATGTTAACAATTTTGATAATGTTGACTATGTTGACAATATTGATAATGTTGATAATGTTGATAGTATTAGTAATATTGACAATTTTGATAATGTTGACAATTTTGATAATGTTGATAATATTGAAAATGTTAACAATTTTGATAATGTTGACTATGTTGACAATATTGATAATGTTGATAATATTGGTAATGTTGACAATTTTGATAATGTTGACAATATTGATAATGTTGACTATGTTGACAATATTGATAATGTTGACTATTTCGTCAATATTGATAATGTTGATAATGTTGATAATATTGATAATGTTGACAATTTTGATAATGTTGACAATATTGATAATGTTGACTATGTTGACAATATTGATAATGTTGATAATGTTGGTAATGTTGATAATGTTGGTAATGTTGATAATGTTGACAATTTTGATGATGTTGACAATTTTGATGATGTTGACAATTTTGATGATGTTGACAATTTTGATAATGTTGACAATGTGGATAATGTTGACAATGTTGATAATGTGGATAATGTTGACAACGTTGGCAATGTTTGAAGGCTGAACAAGACAGAAGGCGTAGACTTTTCAAACTTGACAAACTGTCCAAACACCACAACACAGTGTAGGCCAATGGTCAATTAAACACCCTTTTAAACACCTTTTTAGACACCTTTTTAGATTAGAACACCTATTTATTAGGGTGCCGAGATGTCACATCTTCACACAGAATGAATTTTAGGAGAAAGTCTACAAAACACACACACAGAGCCGTAGGCCAATGTTTTGAGGCATTTAAGGGTCTTGGACAAAAATAAATGTCGCGGCCTACAAAGCATCATATTTTAAACGAATTTTACTGTCAGTGGAAGGGAGAGTGAGGTGTGTGTGTGTGGGGGGGGAGGGGGGTTAGACAGTAGCAATTTTTGTCTCCGTTTACATCTATAACTGTGTGTAGTACATACAGGCTTGCGGAGCCGGAGCCGAGGAGCCGGGAGCCGCTACTTTTTGCTGGAGCCGGAGCCGTTTGCCTCCTACAATTTAAAATGTTGTTAGTTTTACGAAAGCCACAACAGTAACAGCGTTAAAATAATAGCGTGCACGCACATCACAACAAGAATTCTTTAACGGGGAATCGTTTTGTGTTCGTATTAAATATTGTTTATCCTCCGAAATATTTTTAATGGCATGTTATTTTGTTATATATAAAGTTAAAACAGTTTTATTTCATAGAATAATTGTATCAATCATTTAAAATAATTTTTTACTAAGACGACAAATAGAACGCGTCATTTCGTATTATTATTTGACCGCGAATCAGGCCCGTAGAGTGTGTGGGGGTCGGGGGGGGCTTAGCCTCCCTTGCGTTTTGTCTGGCCCCCTCTGCTTATTTGCTCTACTTAGTAAAATGTATTACCTGCCCCCCCCCCCAGCTATTGCCTGGCCCCTGTTGTAGAATGCCTGGCCCCTGCTGTAGAATTTTCACGCTACGGGGCTGCCGCGAATTTGTAATAGACTATAAACAAAATGGTCGCTTTCTGTATTTAACAATTTTATTATAAACAGAATATCTGAAATAGAGTAGATAAATTTATAAGGTTGTGGCTATACGGACCCGGGTCCCAATAAAATCCGATTGTTATTCGGACCCATGGCAAATATGCACTAAGCTTAGCTATATTTAAACTTTATTAGACGGAACCCGAAAAAATAATAATACAGAGTCCGCTTAGTGGAACCCTAGACACTGAGTAACGATTAAATCATTCAATTCAAACAATTAAAAAAAATAATAAAGTTTATGTATAGGTAAGCTAAGTGCATATTTGCCACGGGTCCGAATAACAATCAGACTTGATTGGGACGGGGTCCGAATAAAAATCGGAGTTTATTGGTACCCGGGTCCGAATAGTCACTTCAAATTTATAAATAATAAATATAAATACTGAAATCTTTAAACTATTTTAAATAATGTATCATTTTACTATTTGCTAATTTGATCATTGAAATAACTTTTTATTACTTATGAAAATGGCGACTAGTGAAACCTCGGTCGAAAATAATGATATGATTCTGGATGCACTGAAATGGTTTGTTTTTAGTAAAACCCACATGCATATATTTTTCAAGTTCCTGACTATGGGGCAGCCCCGTAGCGTGAAAATTCTACATCAGAGGCCAGGCATTCTACAGCAGGAACCAGGCAATAGCAGGGGGGTCATTTTACTAAGTAGAACAAATAAGCAGAGGGGTCCAGACAAAACGCAGGGGGGCCCCGGCCCCCCCCTGCCCCCCGCACGCTACGGGCCTGCTATGGGGGTGAACGCGACAAAATTTGCATAACTTTTTATCAGCGGCATGTTAGCGTGGCGCAATTACAAAAAATTTTGTCTCGTGTGATACTATCTTAATAGGGAGCCGGAGCCGTCAAATTTGTGGGAGCCGGAGCCGGAGCCGGAAAAAAATTTGGCGGCTCCGCAAGCCTGGTACATACACAATTATACATGTTCTGTTTTTTTGGTATGTGCCGACAGATTGCATCCTCTTTGCAGAATTCAGTCAAACTCCTGTTACTTTGTTTGAAAATTACTGCGTCTAGCAGAGAATCGCAGAAAGGAAATGGTTTAATTAAAATAAAAAAAACTAGGGTTGCTGTGTGACGAGCTCTTATGTTGACCTTAAGGTCCTTAGTTCGATATTCGGTGAGAGCTACAGGATTTAAATTTTTTTAGTGAAATTTCTTCATGGCCATTGCACTATAGGTTATGATGGGGATAAAATGAGAGCACTACAAAAATAGCCCAATGTGTTATGTAAAGGAAGTAAAAGATAAAATTCTCACCCTTTTAACAAAAAAAAAACACCTTTCGCTGAGTACTTGATTGATATCTAATAGCTGACTATTCGTTTGTATGAAAGTGATGAATGCTTACAAACATTCACAATGTATTTAGTATTAAAAAATACCTTTTTGCTGAGTACTTGATTGATATCTAATAGCTGACTATTTGATTGTATGAAAGTGATGAATGCTTATAAACATTCACAATGTATTTAGTAAAAAAAAAATACCTTTTTGCTGAGTTCTCTATTGATTCGGGCTAACAAGTTGAAGTACTCCATGACACTTTTATGAAATTTTCTCCCCTTCTCAGCACTGGCGTTAGGAAAGTGGTTCACCTACAGGTCAAGTGCATTCAGAGGTCAGAAAAAAAAATTCATTAATCGGAGTTCATTCAAAGAAAATGTTTTTTATTTAACTCATGGCTGTCACGTTACATGTTTTAGAGAATTTTTTTTTTACATTGAAATGTTAAATGGAAGTTAAAAAAAAAATAGATACAAAATAAAACTAAAACAAGGTCCTCCCCACAGATTATATAATATCTGTGATCATGGGCATATTCATGGGGGGGGGGCAAGGGGGGGGTATTTGCCCCCCCCTACATTTTGAAAAAATGTCATAAAGTTGTTATTTGCCCCCCCCCCCCCCACCCTGGAAATTTTTTGCCTCTCCCCATGGAAAAATTCCTAGCGACGCCCGTGTCTGTGGTCATCCCCGAGACCAGAGAACATTGACCATGGACGGCGTGACAAGATTAAGACCTAAGCATAAGTATCCTCCCCTGATTTCATTAAAAGGGCCCGGGGAGGGGAGATAATGTTGTACATGGTTAATCAGTTAAATTAGTTAAATATAATCACAACTAAATATGATTGTATTTACAGTAATGTTCACTACTTTATTATTGCTATTAGCTGGTTGGAGTAGCGTGGGAATGGTACTGTTAATGGTGTTGGCTGGTTGTAACATCGTGGGAAAGGTACTGTTAATGGTGTTGACTGGTTGGAGTAGCGTGGGAAAGGTATTGCTAATGGTGTTGGCTGGTTGCAGCAGCGTGGGAAAGGTATTGTTAATGGTGTTGTCTGGTTGCAGCATCGTGGGAAAGGTATTGTTAATGGTGTTGTCTGGTTGCAGCATCGTAGGAAAGGTATTGTTAATGGTGTTGGCTGGTTGCAGCAGCGTGGGAAAGGTATTGTTAATGGTGTTGTCTGGTTGTAACATCGTGGGAAAGGTATTGTTAAGCATCGTGAGAAAGGTATTGTTAATGGTGTTGGCTAGTTGCAGCAGCGTGAGTAAGGTATTGTTAATGGTGTTGTCTGGTTGCAGCATCGTGGGAAAGGTATTGTTAATGGTGTTGGCAGGTTGCAGCATCGTGGAAAAGGTATTGCTAATGGTGTTGTCTGGTTGCAGCATCGTAGGAAAGGTATTGTTAATGGTGTTGTCTGGTTGCAGCATCGTGGGAAAGGTATTGTTAATGGTGTTGGCAGGTTGCAGCATCGTGGGAGAGGTATTGTTAATGGTGTTGGCAGGTTGCAGCATCGTGGAAAAGGTATTGCTAATGGTGTTGTCTGGTTGCAGCATCGTAGGAAAGGTATTGTTAATGGTGTTGTCTGGTTGCAGCATCGTGGGAAAGATATTGTTAATGGTGTTGGCTGGTTGCAGCATCGTGGGAAAGGTATTGTTAATGGTGTTGTCTGGTTGCAGCATCGTGGGAAAGGTATTGTTAATGGTGTTGTCTGATTGCAGCATCGTGGGAAAGGTACTCTGGGTTGCAATGCCGCACAAGGTGCGGAAAGAGCCAAATGTTTTTTGCCCTTTGCAGATTGGGAGGAGAGCGCCAAAGTATCTATCTACTGCTCTGGCTGATTGTATTTTCATAATCTAAGTCAATGAAAACTTGGCAATGGCTTAACTTTATCTTTGATTTAGAAAAACAAAAAACCCAAAATCGAGGTTATCACACAAGGTCAATTAAACTTTTATTTAATGGTGTTGGCTGGTTGCAGCATCGTGGGAAAGGTATTGTTAATGGTGTTGGCAGGTTGCAGCATCGTGGGAAAGGTATTGTTAATGGTGTTGACTGGTTGCAGCATCGTAGGAAAGGTATTGTTAATGGTGTTGTCTGGTTGCAGCATCGTGGGAAAGGTATTGTTAATGGTGTTGGCAGGTTGCAGCATCGTGGGAAAGGTATTGTTAATGGTGTTGGCAGGTTGCAGCATCGTGGAAAAGGTATTGCTAATGGTGTTGTCTGGTTGCAGCATCGTAGGAAAGGTATTGTTAATGGTGTTGGCAGGTTGCAGCATCGTGGGAAAGGTATTGTTAATGGTGTTGGCTGGTTGCAGCATCGTGGGAAAGGTATTGTTAATGGTGTTGACTGGTTGCAGCATCGTAGGAAAGGTATTGTTAATGGTGTTGTCTGGTTGCAGCATCGTGGGAAAGGTATTGTTAATGGTGTTGGCAGGTTCCAGCATCGTGGGAAAGGTATTGTTAATGGTGTTGGCAGGTTGCAGCATCGTGAAAAAGGTATTGCTAATGGTGTTGTCTGGTTGCAGCATCGTAGGAAAGGTATTGTTAATGGTGTTGTCTGGTTGCAGCATCGTGGGAAAGGTATTGTTAATGGTGTTGGCAGGTTGCAGCATCGTGGGAAAGGTATTGTTAATGGTGTTGGCAGGTTGCAGCATCGTGGAAAAGGTATTGCTAATGGTGTTGTCTGGTTGCAGCATCGTAGGAAAGGTATTGTTAATGGTGTTGTCTGGTTGCAGCATCGTGGGAAAGGTATTGTTAATGGTGTTGGCTGGTTGCAGCATCGTGGGAAAGGTATTGTTAATGGTGTTGGCTGGTTGCAGCATCGTGGGAAAGGTATTGTTAATGGTGTTGTCTGGTTGCAGCATCGTGGGAAAGGTATTGTTAATGGTGTTGTCTGATTGCAGCATCGTGGGAAAGGTACTCTGGGTTGCAATGCCGCACAAGGTGCGGAAAGAGCCAAATGTTTTTTGCCCTTTGCAGATTGGGAGGAGAGCGCCAAAGTATCTATCTACTGCTCTGGCTGATTGTATTTTCATAATCTAAGTCAATGAAAACTTGGCAATGGCTTAACTTTATCTTTGATTTAGAAAAACAAAAAACCCAAAATCGAGGTTATCACACAAGGTCAATTAAACTTTTATTTAATGGTGTTGGCTGGTTGCAGCATCGTGGGAAAGGTATTGTTAATGGTGTTGGCAGGTTGCAGCATCGTGGGAAAGGTATTGTTAATGGTGTTGACTGGTTGCAGCATCGTAGGAAAGGTATTGTTAATGGTGTTGTCTGGTTGCAGCATCGTGGGAAAGGTATTGTTAATGGTGTTGGCAGGTTGCAGCATCGTGGGAAAGGTATTGTTAATGGTGTTGGCAGGTTGCAGCATCGTGGAAAAGGTATTGCTAATGGTGTTGTCTGGTTGCAGCATCGTAGGAAAGGTATTGTTAATGGTGTTGGCAGGTTGCAGCATCGTGGGAAAGGTATTGTTAATGGTGTTGGCTGGTTGCAGCATCGTGGGAAAGGTATTGTTAATGGTGTTGGCTGGTTGCAGCATCGTGGGAAAGGTATTGTTAATGGTGTTGTCTGGTTGCAGCATCGTGGGAAAGGTACTGTTAATGGTGTTGGCTGGTTGTAGCATCGTGGGAAAGATACTGTGGGTTGCAATGCCGCACACGGTGCGGAAAGAGCCAAATGTTTTTGCACTTTGCAGATTGGGAGGCGAGCGCCAAAGTATCTATCTGCTGCTCTGGCTGATTGTATTTTCATAATCTAAGTCAATGAAAACTTGGCAATGGCTTAACTTTATCTTTGATTTAGAAAAACAAAAAACCCAAAATCGAGGTTATCACACAAGGTCAATTAAACTTTTATTTAATGGTGTTGGCTGGTTGCAGCATCGTGGGAAAGGTATTGTTAATGGTGTTGGCAGGTTGCAGCATCGTGGGAAAGGTATTGTTAATGGTGTTGACTGGTTGCAGCATCGTAGGAAAGGTATTGTTAATGGTGTTGTCTGGTTGCAGCATCGTGGGAAAGGTATTGTTAATGGTGTTGGCAGGTTGCAGCATCGTGGGAAAGGTATTGTTAATGGTGTTGGCAGGTTGCAGCATCGTGGAAAAGGTATTGCTAATGGTGTTGTCTGGTTGCAGCATCGTAGGAAAGGTATTGTTAATGGTGTTGGCAGGTTGCAGCATCGTGGGAAAGGTATTGTTAATGGTGTTGGCTGGTTGCAGCATCGTGGGAAAGGTATTGTTAATGGTGTTGGCTGGTTGCAGCATCGTGGGAAAGGTATTGTTAATGGTGTTGTCTGGTTGCAGCATCGTGGGAAAGGTATTGTTAATGGTGTTGTCTGATTGCAGCATCGTGGGAAAGGTACTCTGGGTTGCAATGCCGCACAAGGTGCGGAAAGAGCCAAATGTTTTTTGCCCTTTGCAGATTGGGAGGAGAGCGCCAAAGTATCTATCTACTGCTCTGGCTGATTGTATTTTCATAATCTAAGTCAATGAAAACTTGGCAATGGCTTAACTTTATCTTTGATTTAGAAAAACAAAAAACCCAAAATCGAGGTTATCACACAAGGTCAATTAAACTTTTATTTAAATGCACTAACCATAAAAAAAAACAAAACCAAAAAAAACTCATTACATCATACAAATATTTATATAAATAATCATTACTAAAACTATAAATGTAGGGGTGCCCATCTAGATATGTAGGCTGGATTAATTTATCGCTACTCATAAAATAAAAGTTGTTCCTTTATTTAAAGTACCCATGGACTGACCTATTGTGAATAGGAAAGCAAATTCTAAATACGGATTAGGATTAGAAGGAATAGATCGCAATCTAAGCTGCCCGGATATAATATTTTATTTTGGCATCAGGTGGCGGATCAGCCAAAAGGCGCCGCATGGATCCCACCAACTCACGACCGTGCCACGGCCAAAGTAAAAATCCTCATATCTTCAAACGATTATGATTTAAATAGTAACATTTCAAAATAGTTTTAATACAAGCAATCGATTCACTTGCTAAACTGGTGGTGGTGGTGGTGGGGGGTAACGGTCCGCCCTCCCGGGCAGCACTTATTTTGTCCCCCTAAACAGGCGTCATCTGCCTAAAAGTACTTTTAGACATGGGAATATATCAATATTTTCAGAGTCCAAACTTGAAAGCTACTAATACTAGCTACATCAATGTGTATAGAGTTGCCAGGTGTTTTGTAATGAAAACCGCAGAAACTCAATTAAAAAAAAACCCAAACAAACTGGCCAGATTTTTAAACGTGAAAATAAATGACTAAATTTAATAATAATTTTATGCGTGTTTTTTTTTAAATGTGTAATATAAAACGTTCCAGGTGCCAAGTGCCGTACAAAACACTAGTAAGCTGAAGCCCACTGATGCCCGAAAAATACCGCCAAAAGTAGCGTGGAAAAAAAACGCCAATCTGGCAACATAGGTTGACCTCCACTTACCGCCCAAGACAGACGATACTCCTGTAAGTTCTGGTATGCCTCTGTGTTGGTTCTGTTGAAGTCACAGTACAGCTCTCCAGCGAACGGAGAGAACAAAATGGCGATCTCAATATATTCATGGGCGGTAACATCTTCATCTCTGAGTAGATTGTAATCTTCTAGAGTTAGGTTACCGTTCTTGAAAAAAACATAAAAGATATAAACAGATTAATGAGTTCTAATTCACTAGTGTGAAAAAAAATGGATCACGAACCCAATTTTCACAAGAGAAATCCATACAATGTAAATAAAATTGAATACTATTTTAATATATGCGCATTATTGACTAAACATTAACCACAAGTTATACATTACTACCTGATTATGGATATAGATAACAAATAATTATGTTCGTTTGCTAAAAAAAACAGTCATATTTTAAATTTAAATATTATTTTTTTACTTATAAAAAATAAATCTTTGAAGGGACTATACATTTTTTTCTTCATAAGTTGGCCACTCCCTTGATTTATTTTCTTTTACAAATATGTTTCGGAAAAATGTTATTCAAATTTTACTCACCTCAAAGAAAGTGATGCCTATAGATAGCAGGACCCCGACACTCTCCTGTGCCTTGAGTAACATTTTGTAGCTGACGTAATCCTGCCAGACACTGCCGTGGTTCATATCCTTGGCTAACCCCATCAGGACTTCCAGGAAACAATTGGTGAAACGACTGAATCCAACAAATCATGAAACATTTAGATTAACAAAAGTATTAAAAAGTATTAACAAGTACACATAAAGAGAAGTAAAATTTAATCTCCAGAGACAACATATCAGTATTGGTGTACTAGTGTTGTTGTTTGTGTGTCTTTAGTTCTGTTTATTTTTCTTCAAAATTAAAGTATTAAATAGTAAAGTTATCTAATTATTAATAAGAACGATTTTTTTTTCCTGATTCATGATGACGTGAAGATTAATAAAAAAAAATAATGACGAAATAGATTAAAAAGATAGGAAATAGTGTTTCACATGAATAAATTTGACTATTGCTGCCATGTTGGAAACTATTTTAACTAAGCAGATATTTAGTTAGGGCAAGAAATAAACTCCCCCCCCCCCACCTAATATGCATAAACAAGCAAAATATTCACTCATGCACACATAAAAGTTTCTATTAAACACACATAGATAACCTTACTTAATCACACATTCTCCATATATTCATCAAGATGTATAATATTATGTTTATTAATTCGTGCAGATGTATTGATACTCAAGTATTAACATGCAGAGCTGAAACCAAGCGTGTTGGAGTCCGAAAATAAAAATAAGAATAATTTGTGCAGTCATGTAAATATCACTAAAGCTGAATATGATTGAATTTAAAGATGTTTTCACTACGCTATTGATAGTATTGGCTGGTTGTATTTCATAATTGAAGTCATTGAAAACTTTGTAATGGCTCAACATTACATTTGATTTAGAGAAACAAATAACAGAACGAGGCTATCACACAAGGTCAAAAGGTCGTACTCAGTGAACTGTGAACTGTAAACACAGATGGCACGGCCATAAACAGCAATGTGTTATGCATCATGGTATTTAGAGATGGCTTCGTGTTATATATATTATAAGTTTTACTCATACTGGGGCGCGGGCTTATACTCAGTGCCGAACCTTGGCATTTGGGGGCCCGAAGGGCTTGCCCTCTCTGGATCCCCCGCATTTTGATTTTCGACATCATGACATGAGATAATGTACTTAATATTTAATGTAAAGACATTTTTTGGGGGCTCCCCTCAAGCTGGGGCCTGTGGGGACTTTCGAATTAGGACCCCTCCCCCCCCATCCTAAGTACGCCTCTGCCTATACTTGAGCACATATATATATATATATATGTTTACCGAATCACCTCTTGAAGACATCGACCTACTCTGGTGAGCTTTACTCCCACAGAACCGCATGTCCAATTGAGGTCAATCAGTGAGCTGTAATAGTCTTTATCGGTACATCGTTTTGTTTCTAACCCTTCCGCCACTCCCCCTACTCTGTGGAATTTCTCTGTGAATTCAACCGCCAAAATATATTGTACCAGACAGAACTAATTTAAATAGTGAAAAAGCTATCATTGATTGGCCAGATATTTTTAACGATAACCGCCGAAACTCAATAAATAAAAAAAAAAAACTGCAGAAATCCGGCCAGATAAGTACAATTGAAAATGAATGTCAGTATTTACTACTAATTGTATACATGTATTTAATGGATAATTTTTTATTTATTATTTTAGTAATATTTAATGTTGAAGCCTCCAAAAACCCGCCAACCCGCCAAAGAGATTAGACAAATCGAAAACTTAAAAAACACCGCCCTAATTGGCGGGAAACCCACCCATCTGGCAACAAGGATATATCGGGAGATACATGTACAAACATTCGGACGTGTGGGAGATTGTTGTTTATTGCTGGAAGTGTTTATAACAAGTGTCGCTCTGCCTTGTGTACTTTACACGTGATCAGGAATGGAGATTTGTCCGTTGTTATTTGTTTTTTTTTTTGTTCGAGTGTTGGGGAAGAGCTGGGTGCAAAAAGAAATTGATTAGTCTGCTCTGTAGATTTGTAAGTTTGATACCCTATTTTTTTTTTTTGTCTGACGGCTTGCTGGGTTTTAATGTCGGCGGTTCTCATGTTTTGTATGGCTGTTGTGACAACACTTTTACTGAGCGACTAGCAGTATTCAACTTAGGGGCCCAAACAAGGACGTTAGCCCAGTAGCGAAGAAAAGGTGTTACGATTGCACAGGGCGCCAAGCTATGAAGGGGGGGGCACCATTTGCACATTTCAAATTGGGGGGAGGGCACCAAAAAGGGCGCCACAATAGATAGATACGGCTTTACTTTTGTCTATTTACCCCCCCCCCCTCCTCTCCAAACCTAAAAAAAATACCTTAGTAACTAGGGATGTGACGGAGCTGATGAAAATCCACATCCGTCGGATTCGGATCTGGCAAATAGAAATCCGTCGGATTCAAATGCGGAATCGGATTTGGCGAGAGGGGTGTATCTAAAATACGTTCATGACCAAATACGATGTCTAATCTATGGACAGCTGAGTAAGGGTCCAGGAGTTTAGTTTTATCTGTTTTCTTTATTTCGGGTTTTCGAAAAGCTCTAGGTTTTTAAATTTTAGTTACGATTTCTACGGCGTGTTTGATCTGAAAACGGTAATTTTTCAAATTCGAATCCGATGCAATTTTTGTTTAATCCATCGGATTCGAATTTGCTCAAAAAAACAAAACGTCGAAGTTCGAATGTCGTCGGATTTGAATTCGAACTTCGTCACATCCCTCTTAGTAACTTCAACAATTCTACTATTGAGTGCAAACCATTACACCGAGATTTTACTTTTTGTAAGCGAAATGGCCCAATGAAGTGGTTAACGAGGCATGCGTTAATCAAATAAACTCTTGCCAATTAGGTGAATGAATCAAATGACATCATTATAAAAAAAAACTAATAACGTTATAAAACAACCCGATGACGTAAACAACAAAAGCTAATCAAGTTTAAAGAGTGGCTCTCAATGTGTGTGTGTGTGGGGGGGGGGGGTCGCGACCCACTGGCACATTTTGAAGTGGGTCGCCAAAAACTGTAACCATTGGTTAATGCAGAATGTTTACAATTCATTTCAGGCCACTCTTTTTTATTAACATTTTTTGTTGAAATCTTTCTTTTACAGGTAGAGGGGGGGGGGCCTGTCCATTAATCACGTCAACAAAATAGAGGGAGGGGGGGTCAGAAAAATTTTGACAATTGTTGACAAGGGGGGAGGTCAAGAAAAGTTGACGTCAACAATGTTACTTTTTTAAAATTTAATATAATTACTTAATAGAGGAAAATTAAGCATTTGTAGTCCTGTATTCCTACTAATTTTGCCACATAAACATTTTGGAAGCCACCTTTTTTTGGGAAGGGGGGGTTAATCAAATGTTGACGTAATTTTATAGGGGGGGGTCTCTGGAAGTTTGACAAGTTGTTGACAAGGGGGAGGGAGGGGGGAGGTAAAAAGCGCCAAAAATTTGTTGACATAAATAATGGACAGCCCCTGGGTCGCGAAAACTGAGCACGTTTCTAAGTTGGTGCGCGAATGGCAAACGTTTGAGACTCACTGTATTAAAACAACCGATAATCTCAAACACAAAAACAAAAAAAATTGCGCATTCGAAAAAAAAAAGAAAACTATAATGACACATGGAACATCACTTTTTAGAGAAAACGTTAATTAGTTTTCTGAGCTTGATACATGGACATAGTTCAATAACGGGAGAAAGGAGGGGGGGAATGAAAAAACACAAAAACAAAAAAAATTGCGCATTCGAAAAAAAAAAGAAAACTATAATGACACATGGAACATCACTTTTTAGAGAAAACGTTAATTAGTTTTCTGAGCTTGATACATGGACATAGTTCAATAACGGGAGAAAGGAGGGGGGGAATGAAAAAGCCACTTGAATACAAACAGCTTGGAGTGACTTGATGTTAGCGGCTTTATCTGTAAACATTCACCCTCGCTGGACAACTTGGGGACGCCGCGACAGCTGTGAAACTGTTGCCTCGAGGGGTAAAGGGGGGTTGGGGTAAAAATGTGTGGGGACGGTGTCCTGTCAATTGATCAAATCATTTAGCACTGTGGGCCCACGCCGAAGGTCACCGTGATCTTCCTCTCGCCAGTCTCGTGTCGTCGTGACATTGGACAATGTTTACTTCCAGTTTATATTTATGTCTTACTGCGGGGACCAAGCCACATAACTTTGTTGGGAGATATTTAAAAAAAAACATAAGAGTACAATGTTCCCAGATCCGTAGCTAGAAATTGTGGTGTCCGGTGGGAGCTACACTTTTTGACACCATCCTTCTATTTTGAAAAGTGAAAAAAAAATTAACAGTGCTCTTCGAGCGCCCCTTACTAGTTCGGCGCCCTGTGTTGCCACACAACAACCCGCAGTACCCTTCCTACACCCCAGAGCCGGATTTACTAATTTAGGGAGCCTTAGACCAACACAAATTTGAAGCCCCCGTTTTAAAAATAAAATATATCGCTAAGTTTTGTTTTAATTTTTTTTTATACTACTCAACATTTTGGGGCCCCCCTGTTTCATGGGACCCCCCCTGTCTGTAAACCCGGCCCACCCTTCGCCGCCGCTGCATGCTCCTTGGTTCGGCCATTCTGTCAAATTGTAAACGATTATTATGGATTGCGGCTCGAAAAGTTTGCCTACATCTGGAGCTAATTATAACTCAGAAACAAGGCTAGAAAAAAAATGATAAAGAGAGCTCACGACCGTTTTAACACATTGACGATAGGGTGAACGCCACGCACTCCCCTCCCTTCCCCCACCCCACACAGCGCCTTGTGCTAATTAATAATTTATATTTAATTTTATAGATTGGTGATCATGAGGGGAAGACAGAAAGGGGGGGGGGGCAACATTTTGAGGTCTGTGTGCTAAGACAGCATTTCTTTCCCAACTGTGTAAAAATTACATAAAGTGTTGCGCGGTGTGCAAATGTTGGGATTACATGACGTGGTGGACAATGAGCAAATGCTGGGATTAGGCTACATGAAGTGGTGCACGATGAGCGAATGTTGGGATTACATGAAGTGGTGCACGATGAGCGAATGTTGGGATTACATGAAGTGGTGCACGATGAGCGAATGTTGGGATTACATGAAGTGGTGCACAATGAGCAAATGTTGAGATTACATGATGTGGTGCACAATGAGCAAATGTTGGGATTACATGACGTGATGCACAATGAGCGAATGTCGGAATTACGTGAAGTGGTGCACAATGAGCAAATGTTGAGATTACATGAAGTGGTGCACAATGAGCAAATGTTGAGATTACATGAAGTGGTGCACAATGAGCAAATGTTGAGATTACATGAAGTGGTGCACAATGAGCAAATGTTGGGATTACATGAAGTGGTGCACGATGAGCGAATGTTGGGATTACATGAAGTGGTGCACAATGAGTGAAGGTAAGATAGAAAGAAATTGACGGGCCCCCACCTGTAGTAGCCCACCTCGTCGTGCGTCCTGAGTGAGGCGTTCACGTTGATCTGCCTCCTGTGTTCCTCCAGCTGACGTATGAAGGCCTCTTGGTCCTGAAAACATTTGGTGGGGAAGTCTGCGGACTCTCGTATGGCCTTGTTGGTGAACTGAAGGAAATACAGACATTGATATACAGGAAATTTTGGTGAACTGAGGGAAATACAGACATTGATAAACAGGGAATTGTTAGAGAACTGAGGGAAATACAGACATTGATATAACAAGGAATTTTTGGTGAACTGAAGGAAATACAGACATTTGATATATATATAGGGCATAGTATTTGTGGTAATGAAAATACCTCGGTATACACGGCATCGTATTTGTGGTAATGAAAATACCTAGATATACAGGGTATCGTGTGTGTCAAAGAAAATACATTGGTATACAGGGCATCGTATTTGTGTTAAAGAAACCCGCATATCGGCAATCCCGCCCTGAAGCTGTCTTCATGGTGACGCCCCTGATGTAGATATGGAATCTGTCAGTCAGTCAATATTATTTATGTAAAGCCGTAGGTTTGTCAGTCGGTCTGTAATGTAGGCCCAATGAATACCCGACTTCCCGGGCACATAACTTCAAAGGCCGCAAGACAGCAGAAAACAACAGATGTAAATGCATATCAACCATACATTATTTACACACAATTACATGTGTGCGTGTGTGTGTGTGTGTGTGTGTGGGTGGTGGGTGGGGGGGGGTCAGAGAAGAGAGAGACAGTGGAAAGAAGGTGTGAAGGGGAGTTAGCAGTGTGGGACTCCATTTGCTAATCAAATATCATTCAGAAACAAAGTGGCTATGTTATGACAGTACGGGTAGCTGTTAACAAAAATCAATAGCGATGTTAGTGTCATAACATATTTTTATTCCAATCCACCAATAAATCATAATTCAAGCTGACAAACTTCAATTTCATTGGCCAAAGATTGTATTGTTTTGCTTTGTTTATTCTTCTCTATATACTTGTATTTTAGAGATGTAAAGATTATTCCAACACGGATATGACGAATTTAAAAACAACCAGGCTCATTAAAATAACATTATGTTGACTTCTTTTATTTTAATCGCATTTCGACATGCATTGAAGTGAATATGTTATCCTAAAAGTTAATTAATGAGTCGGATCAACTTTCACGAAAATAGCTTATATTTTCAAAGTAAGTTTGGCTCAGCAAGATGAGTTGAACTGATGTAACTCACCTTGTATTGATCTGCCAACATGGACATGTTCCTCTCCTCAAGGGCGTACACCACACTCGCCCGCTCCAACTGTAGGGCGTACGCAATGTTCCCTGTAATGTGAATAGCATTAGTAACAAAAAAAAATTGTTTAATTATTCAACGAGTTAAACAACTATTGTTTAATTAGTCTATGTCAAGATATAGAACATTTATTTTGACTTTGGCATGGTGCTCGATTTAAGAAAAAAAAACCTGTGCCCGGGGATGAAAAAAAATTTCTGCAGAACTGGGGATAAATGTCTATGATTTCATCCCCGGCTGGGATATATTAGGTAAAGCAGAGCCGGGGATGACGGGTCACAGTGCCGGGAATATCCCCGGCGGTAATTCGAGCCCTGCTTGGCAGCTCCGTAGCCAAGGGGGGGGCACTGGGAGGCCGTGTTCCCCCCCGGCTAGGTGTGGAGTGCCCCCCCCCCCCGCTTATAAATTAAGAAAAAGAGGAAAAAATAAAGTAAAAATAAAGGTGCCCCCCCTGCTGGGTATTGGTGCCTCCCTGGCTACGGGCCTGCTGCTTGGGTGTAAATTGAAAACATTCTATCACTATTTCATAAAAGCGAGTTCTTAACAGACATTGTTTACTACTGTATTTGTGTATGTTTTTTTTTAATGTTTGAGTAATTTTATCATCCATGTAGTAAGCTTCTAAGCGCTATTATTAATATTTAATAGATGTTGCTTTAGAAAGACTCACACACACACACACACACACACACATGAGTACTCGAGCTGCGCGAACAGCCTTGGAGAATGTTGAGACGCCTACCGTAAACAACCGTAAAGAAAGGAAGGTCAATTAACAGTGCTCGTGTATTCTCTTGAAAAATCCCGTGGTTCTTAATAATAATAATAGTATTTACAGCATTGGGTTGGCAAACTGCCCGCAGGTCATGTCCATCCTGTCTGGATGTTTGGTCCTACTGGGCTCTCGCGCTAGCTTTTTACAATTCGATGTTTGCCACTGGTGTGTTGGTAAAATAAGAAGTAAGGGAACGCATGTTCTGTGGTACTAAGTGTGAGTTGTCGGGACATGACAAAAGTACTGAAACGCGTTCCTGTTCTGAAAAAAAGGTAAGGGGGACGTCGTTCCACCGCGTTCCCCTCCCAATACGCTACTGGTGCAGCCACGTAGCGTGAAAATCCTACAGCAGGGGCCAGGCATTCCACAGCAGGGGTCAGGCATCAGCAGGGGGGGGGCAGGTAATACATTTTACTAAGTAGAGCAAATAAGCAGAGGGGGGCCAGACAAAACGTAGGAGGGGGCCCAGTCCCCCGCACGCTACGGGCCTGTACTGGTGTTTACATTAATTTATTTAGATCATATCTACATTTATCTGCTCTTGGTCCGGCATTTTAAAAAGAAATGAGGAACGTTTCGGCCAACCTATGGTTTTATAGTTCCATTAAAAAAAAAATATTTTTTTCAAAACTGATCCCAGCTTTGAATCCCCCCCCCCCCGTCGCCATAACTTACCCACCGCCTGTCCTTTGTTGACCATCACTTTATCATTCTCCAGGTCACTCTTGACTATCACGTTGATGACCATCCAGTAGCAGGCTAAACTGACCAGCGCGACCAAAGGGATGAGCATCAGGCCAATGGCTCTAAACATCTTTTAGTGTTGAGAAACAAAAGATACAGCAGATTTAATAATAGTAATAATAATAATAATAAAAAGGCGGTACTCACAAATAGAAATACCGTAGCCTGTATCCTCATTGGTAAAACTGAAATCTTATTACAGACGACTACACAAATATTAGAAGGATTGTAACAACAGTGCATAGGCGGACTTGAAAGGCGACATAACTGCATTCATTCACATTGTAGTTGTCCCCCCTCCCACCTTTCCCGGACCAACCTGGCAAGTCATGAGATCAGGTCGTAATGAGCCTATTCACAGGTCGCGAACTTGAAAATGTAAACAAATTTGCCGCTTTTGGTTGCCTTCGCTACCCGACACAAGGCCACTGATAGTAAACACAGGTTAAATACTGACGTAATTGAACATGTGAACTACACTTGCTGTGGTCCAATAATCTGTTTGATCACTTCTTGTTTTATTTTATCCATGAAGTTCTGAGCTAATATCACATTAATAAATTTCAAGAGAATTTTTTTACAATTATAAATTAGGAGTTTTTTTTTTTTCAAGATACAACACAAATCTTTCAGAGCGTTCAGGGCTCAAACTATTGAGTGCAAGGCACGCTTTCAGTTTTGAGGTAACAGTCCGCAGAAATCGAAATGGGCTAGACTAGAGGTGAGGGTGACCTCTGCCACCCCACTAGTGAATAAATAATCGTTGCTTAGATACCTCGCAGAAATATGTCAACAAACAATGAAAGTAACAAACTACCAACTGGACACATAATATATATGTATATATAAATATATACTGACCATAAGCTTACATAAATATTGTCCGACAGACAGACAGACAGACAAATAGATAGATAGATAGACAGACAGACAGATAGATAGATAGATAGATAGATAGATAGATAGATAGATAGATAGATAGATAGATAGATAGATAGATAGATAGATAGATAGATAGATAGATAGATAGATAGATAGATAGATAGATAGATAGATAGATAGATAGATAGATAGATAGATAGATAGATAGATAGATAGATAGATAGATAGATAGATAGATAGATAGACAAAAAATGAAATAAAAAAGGCCAAGCATCAAATATACTAGAGTAGAAAGCAGTGCCGAACCTAGGCATTTGGGGCCCAGGAAGACTTTGCTTCTTTGGGAGCCCCTGCATTTTGACATCCATCAGCATGACATGAGATAATGTACTTAATGTAAAAAAAAATAATTTGGGGGCCTCCCTTAAGCTGGGGCCTGGGGAGATTTTCGAATTTGGACCCCTCTCCCCCTATCTTCCATCCTAGGCACGCCTCTGGTAGAAAGTGTTTTGTTTCTCCAAGGTGTTACAGCGTTATAAACAGAACAGGCCAAGTACAAATGAAAGACTTCACGGCATCTGGACAAAAAGCTACGACCTGATGGCTGCTTACCTGCAGAAATCTGCCCCTGTTGGACACAGGATACCACCTGATTGCTGCTTACCTGCAGAAATCTGCCCCTGTTGGATACAGGATACCACCTGATTGCTGCTTACCTGCAGAAATCTGCCCCTGTTGGACACGGGGTCGGCGTAGCAGCAGCTCCGCCCCTGAACGTCCAGCACCTGGGTGGTGTAGACGTCCCCGTTGCTGAGACTGACATCGGGATCGACGTCAAGGCAATGGGACCCGTTGACCCTGGACAGCGCCTTGTGACATACGCCGTAGTGGGGGTCATCCTTGGTCCAAGGGGACACCATGGTGCTAATACTGAAAGTCGAAATCAGATTAAAATGAAAGAATTGCTTATAATAATAATAGTAATGTTTCATTGCTTTAGTCCGAGAGCTAATGAATTCTTTAACCACTTTAAAATGAAATCTCTTAGTTCCTATGCAATGATTTCTCGTAGTTCCTATAAAATGATTTCTCTTAGTTCCTATACAATGATTTCTCTTAGCTCCTATAAAATGATTTCTCTTAGTTCCTATAAAATGATTTCTCTTAGCTCCTATAAAACGATTTCTTCCAGTTTCTTCAACGTTATTTCTATTAGCTACTTCAAAACAGTTGGATTTTAACAGATGAACTTAATGTTTAAATGTTCAAAATCGATCATGTCGATATCGTATTAGAAGGATGATTTGATGATGACTATTTTATTTCAGATATTGATTTGGTATTCTTACCAAATCGATGGCAAAGTTGAAAGCTATCTTTATCACTTTTTGTAGGAAAGACTAAGTCATTGATTTATTAACCGGACTAACTTCTATAAGTGTACAAGTCATTGATTTATTAACCGGACTAACTTCTATAAGTGTACATACAACTCATATGCTAACATTGTGTTGGTCAAAACTACACATCACTGATAAACCAATAATTAAAAAAAAAACACATTCTTTTGACATATTTGGTGAAACTTTCCTACATTAAGTAGTAAATAAATGTGTTTAAAAATATAATAATACGACCAGGAAGTACAAATTGTTGTTTTTTTCTTTTGTATAATGCAAGAATTTAGAGGGGGTTGGAGGGGAATCTGTATGTTTTGTTCGCTGCAGTAAAACATCTCACTCAGAATGAAAACAAGACGAACTGAGAGCGACATGACCTGGTCGATATATTGTGAGACATGTCACGCGGAGAAATTTCATTAAAATCCACAATTCAACGCATCATTGGTTTTGATAACTTTTTTCTTTTTTTTTTTGTAAATTTGTCATGAATAATTATTTGTCATGGCGAAGGATTAGACGAGGGAGCAAAATATATTATTTTAGTTTTGACTCATCAATAGAATGATTAGTTCAGCATGATATGGGAGCAGACACTTCTAGAGATGTTTGAGGGGGAAAGGGAGGGGGGGACTTGGGTCGAATTCACTATCGGGGTTCTATAAGCATCAGATATATACTAGTAATGATTTCTTGAAGGGGTCCCTTTAGAAAGGGGTGGGGGCCCAGACAGTCGCAAAGTTTGCTTGTTAATCACAAGGGCCTTATTTTTTTTTAAAAATCATAAAGGGCTTCTACGGTTACTCCTGTAGGACATAATTGCAGTGGCGTCGCCAGAGTCAACAGAGGGAGTGGAAGTACTTCATGGACCATCTATGACACTTTAGTAACTTTTCGATAGTTACTTACGAAAGTTGCGTAACTAAATAATGGTATTTCTTTTTTTTTTTTAATAATTTGAATGAATAAGGTAATGTGAAGTAAGATAAAAATCAGCGATTTCAACAGGTATGAGGGGGGCCATCGACAAAAGTAAAGGTCGGGGCCCTCTTATCGCTATACGTGTTTGCAATTGATTCTGTCAGGGGGGCCCCTTTGAAAGTGGGGCCCTAGGAAATCGCCTAGTTTGCCCATCCATAAGAACTACTCTGATTCAACTGATCTAAATAAAAATAATAAAAGTTTGTCGCGAGCAATGTTTTGTTTGGCCAGATTTCAATACTGTTTATTAAATGTGGCCAAACAAGCTATCGTCTTAATAGCAGATCTCTGCTCAAACGCGGCGCTAGGCAAACATCTAAAATATTAAAACATCACCTGAATATTCCATTGGGCTCATTTTTAGATGGTCCAACCCTACACTTGAAATAATTCATTCTAACTTTCACAAACAGTCACGGCAGTGCAAAGAAAATAAATCACTATGCACGAATCAAACACACTGGTTAATAATCCCGCTGACACATAGCGACTATTCGCACAACTAATATTGGTATGTTTTTTTCTGTTATTTACACGGATACGAATATTCAACACATTCTGTAGTAAACGGCGATCGAAAAAGCACAATGGGTATCAAATGAGGCATATCAATGAATCGTGAACTATTCATATTTCTCAAATACAAGCGTCACTAACGAACGACAGGGAAATATGGATTAGAATTGAACACCAACTATTCATGGTGTTGACGCGTATCTCCACTGCTAGGCCAGATATGCAGACAGATTAATAAAAATAAAAGAAGATCCGGCTAGTAACGCTACATTAGAGAAGGTCGAACATTTTGTGTGTTACACAGAATAATTCACTATCTGGATTTAGTTTGGCCGTTTCTTTTGTTTTTAATTTAATTAATTCACATGCCCCGAGAGGTAAAAAAATAAAGAAGTGATAGGCATTTGCATTTTTTACCATCAAACTTTTTTGGTTTGACCTACTTCAGGAGCTCAACGGCCATTTTTCGATGACTCAAAATTAATTCAAGTTAACTCTCGGGATTTCTCGTGATATGATAATTGTAGTTCGAGGCGATGGTGAGGCTTTTCCTTCTTTCTCCCCCCCCCCTCTTTTTTTTTTTTAAAACTCTTGCGGTTCAATGTTTCAGTTTATTTAAACGTTTAAGGACCAAATGATGTCATCTATCATATAGTTTGAATTCGGCATATTTTAAATTATTGTTGAAGATGAGTGGGCAGGCCCGTAACGTGCGGGGGAACTGGGGGGGACCCCTGCGTTTTGTTTGCCCCCCCCCACTGCTTGTTTGTTCTACTTAGTAACATTTATTTCCTGCCCCCCCCCCGCCCGCCCCCTCCCCCCGCTATTGGCCTGGCTCCTCCTGTAGAATTTTCACGCTACCGGCTCTAAGTGGCTGACATTAAAGTTCTTAAATTGGGGAGGGGGGATTCAGTACCGTTCTCATGTATCGGGAGGGGGTTATATATAAGGATCGTTATTAAGTATAGTAAGTATCGGAGGGAAATAACACTATCAGTGTTATCCTTAAGTATAAGGGGGGGGGGAGAGAGGGAGGACTAGCGAGAGGATTGTAAGTTACAGGGGAAAGTGTAAGGGGCACTATCAGAGTCAGTTTTAAAGGACAGACAAACAGACAGACAAATAAACTAACAAACAGACAAACAAAATAACAAACAGACAGACAAACAAACTAACAAACAGACAAACAGACAGACAAACAAACTAACAAACAGACAAACATACAAACAGACAGACAAACATACAAACAGACAGACAAACAAAATACAGACAGACAAACAAACTAACAAACAGAGAGCCAGACAGACTAACAGACAAACAGACTAACAGGGCAAATGCTAAGAACTTAATGTTTTTTTTTTTTGACGTAGCCCAAGACAATTTTGAGTTTATCCACTGTTCTATTTAAAAGTGTCATTTTCTCAGCAATCCTGACATTCAAGAAAAGTTGACTTGTTCTAAAAGAAAAAAAAAGAATAGCTTGGGGGGGGGGCGATTTAGTTACAGAGGTCTAAGGTTATGTCCCCCATGGAAAAAGACACCGCAGATGTTCACAATATAGCAGGGGTGTCGCCTGATAATATTGGGCCCCTTGACCAATCTCACCACTGAAACCCTTAAGATCACATACACTGAGGCGTAGCGAGGGGGGGCAAGGGGGGCATCATGCCTCGGGCGCTACTCACAAAGGGGCGCCCAATGGTATAATTTACATATAATATTATATGGTTTTGAATGGGGGGGGCGCTAAAATGGTATTAAAAAGGTATTGTTCCCCGGGCGCGAGTTAACCTCGCTACGGCACTGCACATACACCCACCGTTCGCTTGAATCATTTTACAGCTGATCACTGTACTCGACGGAGACCATGAGGACAAGAACCCCTGACATGTGTTCGAGCTGCACCCTCCCCCCCCCCCCCAAGCCCTTGCGGTACCCTTAAATACATCTTCCCTAGCAACCTTTTTTGTTTTCATAGCGATCTGACACTTCGTTATATCGAGATTCTCATCTCTACCATCTTTTTGTTTTGTTCTACATGTTCAGGTGCAATAAACCGTGTCAAAACGAAGCAAAAAAAGAGTGATGTCTGATTCGATATGGACGGGCAGAATTAATTCCAAGTATCGCGGAGATACCATCGCGATAGAACCATAAAGTATTTTTTTTCTCCGGGATCGATACCGAGCCGCGAATATCGTCACGACCAGCAAACATTTATCCGTCTGTGTAGCCAGTTTTTTTTTTTTGCTTCCGGTTTCTTTCCCTTCAGTAGTTAGTGTACTCTAGTGTACGGAAATATAGAGAAAAATCACTTGCAGGACATTGTTATGGTTGTGACATTTCATATCTCCAAACATATTGTCCCAGTTTAAAATTGCTGAATGAGAGATATGCAGACACAATACGCAGACTGATACACAGAATTTCAGAATTTAATTTAATGTTCAAAATAGTAATGGCTAAAAATATTTATAAGTGAGTTTATGTATATAAACATGTACACAGAGGCGTAACTTAGGAGGAATGTGGGGAGTCCAAACTCGAAAGTCCCCCGGGCCCCAGCTTGATGGGGGCCCCCAAAATTTTTTTTATTTATTATTAAGTACATTATCACATGTCATGGTGTCGAATGTCGAAATGCAGGCGCCCCCCCCTACCCCAAGAAGGCCAAGCCCCTCCCCTCCGCGCCACCCAATCCCTAGGTTCGGCACTGCATGTACTAATACGCTATATACTAAAATTAAACAAAGTACGGAATATTACTACTTTAGACACCTACTATTTATATTATTGATGGGGGTATAAAATTTGCCTTAAGCTGATATTAGCATACATTAAATTTTTATCGTTAAAAAAAAGTGACTTCAACCCCCCACCCCCCTTCCTCTCTCTCCCCGCCCATTCCGCCCCCTTGAGTTGTTGACATAAAATATGGACGAGAAAGATGGATTGATGTGTGTGTGTGTGGGGGGGGGTGGTGGCGGAGAGAAATACACGTCTGATTCTCCCAAATGGATAACGAAACAAAATGATTATTAAAATAAAACCTAATGCAGGATTCTCTCGAGCTGTTTATGGTTCAACGTGAGCCTCAGAAGTACTCAGCGCTTTTAAGCAAAAAAGATTTTTTTTTCTAGCATTAAAAAGAAAATATGGAGTGGAATTAGTACAAAAACATTAAATCAGGATTGAAAAAATATCGAGCTGTGCCCCGTGCGAGAGTGAGCTGGCGGACGAAATGTTTTCACGACACGTGACATCTTCGCACGTGGCAGTTCTAATTATAGAGTTATGGCTCTGTGGTTAAACACCATGCAATCAACCACCCGTGCTTTGTCCGCGTCGTGTGCAGGCCCACCGACAGATATTTCGTGCCCCTGGGCAGGGCAGTCACGCTGATAATAATATTTTCAAAAGTTGATTGGCCAGCTCAGTCCAGCTCGCTAAAACTCGCCGGGCCCCTGGGCATTTGTCCGCCCTGCCCCCCCATCCCTTTTGGCGGCATTGGTCGTTTGCTTTTGTTACGTCAGCTATGGTTACGTCAGCTATTGTTACGTCAGCTATGGTTACGTCAGCTATTGTTACGTCAGCTTTTGTTACGTCAGCTATTGTTACGTCAGCTCTTGTTAATGTATGGATTTGTTTTTATTGTAACTTTTTTGTTTGATATATTTATCTTATTTGTTGTTTGTTATTTTCTTTTGTTATTTTTTGTTTTATAATTATGAACAAAGCCATCGTTGTCTTATCGGCATTAAAGGAATCCCGGACCAACCAAATACCAGTCACATGACTTCGTCTTTATGGATATATCAGCTGTGTCTAGCTGAAATATACGTAGGAAATCCCACTAGGACCGTATCAAGGCAGTTGTGTCTAGTTGAAATATACGTATGAAATCCCACTAGGACCGTATCAAGGCAGCCGTGTCTAGCTGAAATATGCGTATGAAATCCCCACTAGGACCGTATCAAGGCAGCTGTGTCTAGTTGAAATATACGTATGAAATCCCCACTAGGACCGTATCAAGGCAGCTGTGTCTAGTTGAAATATACGTATGAAATCCCCCTATGACCGTATCAAGGCAGTTGTGTCTAGCTGAAATATGCGTATGAAATCCCCCTAGGACCGTATCAAGGAGTGACGAGAAGCTGGCAACGTGCGCCTTTGAGTATTTTGATTCTTAGCCGACCAAGTGCACCAGTCACCCATCACAGGATTCACCCTAACCACCGTCTTTCACCTTCTCTTCATGTGTGCGTGTGTGTGTGTGTGTTTGCATGTCTGTTTTTTTTTATCTAAGTAGGTGAACCATAAAGGGACGGACCCAGTGCACTTGAAGCTCTGGTGCAAATTTTTTTTTGAATACAAAAAACTCAATCCCTGTAAGAATAAGACGGTAAAAAAATCAAAGGCAGATTTGTTTTCTTGGCGAGGTCTGTGGTACGTACTCCCGATTACCCCCCACCCCCACCCCCACCATTAAATACGCCCCTGGATTCGCGTGTTTTTTTATATTTTGTTTTGACTCAAATCAACTTTTTAAAACTTTTCTAATAACACAACAGAATGTGTACGTTCCTCACTTTACATGGTTCGACTGACTCGCGGCTATTTTCAGTCAAGGTTCGCATATAGGGGGGTCAGAGTCATAGGATTTAGGCTACGCTTCCATTATCGCCCTCGGCAAAGACTGCATTGTGGGTGATGAGATGAAAGTAACGTCGGCATCACTCGTGGAGCTTGTTTACTTTAGTGTGGTCTGAAATGCACTTATTTTCATTCAGTTGTATACTTGCAGTGGCTCTCAACTTAGTGCAGTTTCTAGACCCAATCGTAAAGAATAAATACATATAAAAAGACTTGTTCAATAATTGTGTATGAACCAGAGAGCTCAAGGAAAACTAGATGACTAATACTAAAGGGCCCTATTTCTGTACAAATCCCAATCATATCTAATAGTAAATGGGTCCGTACAGCTACTTTGGTCTAGAAACTTAAAATATCACACTTATTCGACTGAGTAAATTAGACAAAGGGGGGCCCAAGACCACCACAGCTAAGGGGTCCCTTAAAAAATTGTTTGGCCATATTAAAATAAAAAAAAATATAGAGTTTTACCTGTTATTATATTAAGGAGCCAATTTTTCTGAACCATCATTCTATTCAAAAGGTGTTAGTTAGCTTGTTCTATGGAAATTTTACGGTCGAATTTTATATTCTGGCAGAACTGGACAGCTGCCTGTCTCACCCGCCACAAAAAAAATGGCCATTCGATTACTTGTCAACTCTACCAAACAGAGGCGGATCTATCTGCGGTTGCACACTGCGCTCTCACCTGGGGAACCCACACAACCCAACTTTATACCCTGTTTTTCGAATATATCATTTCTTTTCAGGGGGGCCATATTTGCTAGGTCTTAAAAGATCTAATTCTTCCTCTGGCATCTAAAATAACTTGACAGTTGGTGGGTTAGGTGTGGTTTCAGGTGTTGAATATCATTAGTGCTCAAGATTTTTAAACGGCGCCCTTGACAGCGTTTTTTGACAACCGCCCCAGAACGCACATCGTCTCGACCCACCATATTAGTAAGAACTGCCCTAAGTAGTTTATAGGTGTGGCTCGTTCAATGAACGCATTTGTCAAGATCAAATCAGGTGTAATTATCTAATAAAATAGTAGCGATTTGGAATCTGCGTTAAATTGAAAGATAAGAATTAATACAACCCTATTCCAGTTTAAAATACAATCATGAAAAATCGTATCTGCCCGAAACTAAACATAGCCTACCGACCAAGCCTAAGGGGATATAACTCTATGTAAAGGTTTTTGCAGGGTACAGCTAGTACACAATATTGCGTTCATGTTAGTTATGCATGTTTTAGTGACCCTCATCAAAATATGTTACGCTCCTCCCATTCATGCGGCCCCTTTTTAACCAATGTGTGTTGTGTGTGTGTGTGTGTGTGTGAGAGAGAGAGAGAGAGAGAGAGAGAGAGAGAGAGAGAGAGAGAGAGAGAGAGAGAGAGAGAGAGAGAGAGAGAGAGAGAGAGAGAGAGAGAGAGAGAGAGAGAGAG
This sequence comes from Bulinus truncatus, assembly GCA_021962125.1. NCBI lineage: Eukaryota > Metazoa > Mollusca > Gastropoda > Planorbidae > Bulinus > Bulinus truncatus. The sequence continues at coordinate 1,576,391 of JAGDYQ010000032.1, read as the reverse complement.
AGAGAGAGAGAGAGAGAGAGAGAAAGCGCGCAGACCTATTAAAGGAAATGGAAAATAAACACAAATGTACAGAAAGAGACACAGACATTCAGACAGCCAGTCAGGCAGGTACATAGGTAGATACGTAAGTAGGTAGATACAGCGGCGTAACCAACGTTATTGGCGCACAGGGTGGACTCCAATAATGCCGCTCCATTCCCGTGGCCACAAAAAAAAAATATTAAACGCGATGAAATACCCGGCCCTCACTGGTGTGAAAGTAAATACCACAATGGCCAAAACTTCTACCACCACCGACGCTTCTTACTTGCACCCAAGTTTAGACAGATCTTTTTAAGTGAAGTCAGTCATGTATAATTAGGCTATGCTTGGATACGTGACAGCCAAATGAGAGCCAATAAAAGATCAAAAAGACCCCCCCCCCTCTTTATAAAGATGTCACGTCCTGCCGAACGGTTAGAGACGTATTGCACGGTCCAGTGAAAATAGGAAGATCTTTTCCCGTCACTTGTGAGGTTTTGTTTATATTTTGGGTTGGCCTATTTCCGTCACGTGACTGACCTTGATTTGATTTTTTTAAAAACTTTGGTAGGTGGGGGTGTTGTGTCGTGGGCCGGGGGGGGCGGCATGAATTCTATTGTATTTAGTAGTTACGCGTGAGAGGTACCCGCATACGCACTTCTGGTTACCGTCGCGAAAAAATGTGTGGTTCATCTCGGCTTGACGCATCACCAAAAAAAAAACCACGTGCCCAAAGCATCGCATTAGAAAGGTGAGCACATCCCGTTGTGAAATAAGTAGGCTACCTTTATTCGCGAACTTACGCGTGAGGGGAACCCTTGGGCATACCTTTGTACCCTTAGAGCCATGGGCGTATTCATGGGGGGGGGCAAGGGGGACGTATTCATGGGGGGGGGCATTCGCTCCCCCCCCCCTTACATTTAAAAAAAATGTCATAAAGTTGTTATGTGCTCCCCCTGGAAAATGTGTGCCCCCCCCCCTGGAAAAATTCCTAGCGACGCCCATGCTTAGAGGTACAGTCGCGAAAAAAAGGTTAAAAACAGCTGGAGTAGCCACACACAATCCTTAGTATGGCATGGCTACTTAGAACAAATAAATTCTACTTCATATGCATGCATCTCATTCGGTATTGGACTATTGATATGAACTATTTACGAAGGTGGCGTTTCATTTGACAAGTTTCAAAGTATAAATGATAGCATTTACAATACTCATTCAATCGGTATTTTAATAAACTGAATTCGACTTTATTTTAGATTGATTGGTGAATGACGCAAGTTTTCATCACTTTAGATTTGATTGGTGAATGACGCAAGTTTTCATCACTTTAGATTTGATTAGTGAATGACTCACGTTTTCATCACTTTAGATTGTATTGGTGAATGACTCACGTTTTCATCACTTTAGATTGTATTGGTGAATGACGCACGTTTTCATCACTTTAAATTGTATTGGTGAATGACGCATGTTTTCATCACTTTAAATTTGATTAGTGAATGACTCACGTTTTCATCACTTTAGATTGTATTGGTGAATGACGCATGTTTTCATCACTTTAAATTTGATTAGTGAATGACTCACGTTTTCATCACAGTAATAATTTATTTCTCTACTCCCCCCACCCCACCCGTTCACACTTCGACCGTCGGGTCAAGACTCCATTAAATTGAAATCCTGTTTTAGCTTCAACTTAGTTGTGCTTCTTAGATTTTTGCTTTCTTTTATTATTATTTTTAATTTAAAAAATCTTTGAATCGATTTCAAGGGCAATAAACCGTGACAAGGAATCAGACATTTTAATCCGCTTTCGAAGCCGATGAGTTATCCTCTCTTTTCCTCTCTTTAAAAAAAAATCGTTATTAATTTCACAGTGGAAATAAATGTAAAGTAATAATAAGTCACAGTAATAAAATAAATAAGACTAAATAGCTATTTTGATATGGCTGTTCCACCGGACATAAACTCGTCCGTCAAACACGTAGAAAAGTTGTCCAAGTATATAGAGATATAAAGTATGGATTTTACTTACTAGCATTATATTACGGCTGTTCCATCTGACATAAACAAGCCAACCCATCACGTAGAAAAGTTGTCCAAGTATATAGAGATATAAAGTATAGAACTGACTTACTAGCATTATATTATGGCTGTTCCATTCTGACATAAACAAGCCAACCCATCACGTAGAAAAGTTGTCCAAGTATATAGAGATATAAAGTATAGAACTGACTTACTAGCTTTATGTTATGGCTGTTCCATTCTGACATAAACAAGCCAACCCATCACGTAGAAAAGTTGTCCAAGTATATAGAGATATAAAGTATAGAACTGACTTACTGGCATTATATTATGGCTGTTCCATTCTGACATAAACAAGCCAACCCATCACGTAGAAAACTTTGTCCAAGTATGGAGACCTAGAGCGAGAGAATGACAACCACCGCTGTGCCCGTTGTCATGGAAACACTAGGTGAAATTTAAAAAAAAAAAAAGGACGTAGTCAACATCATTGGTAAAATGCCGGGACTATTCAAAATATATGAACGTTGTTTTACTAGGAACAGCCCGACATATTAAGGAAGGTGGTCTAGAATTAAAAAATAAGGAAAAAGAACTTTCTTGTCTCCCCTTCAGTCTATGGGCATGGACTCGCAACTGTGTTTACAAATAGACAAAAAAAAATACTTCTACACAGTAATAAACATAAATTTGTAATGTCTTTTATTGCAATCACTCTCTGGTGGTAGACACCTACGAGATTACGGCTTCTCAAGTTTAGCACGGTTTCATAAATAGCGCGCTGTTTGTGTTTATATTGTATATAAACTTTACTAACTACAGTAAATGAAATTGTTGTAACAATATCAAATATAGTAAAATTTAAACAACATATGTTTAGTCTTTCGTTATCACACTATGTCTATCACTTATTAGTTTATATCAACTATACAAATAAAAACAAGATACATGCTTTCAACACTATATATATATATATATATATATATATATATATATATATATATATATATGGATAAGAGCATTCACAGATGGTTCCTCGCAAACAAACTGCCAAAATGGAGGTGCTGGAATCTATATAGAATGGCCAAATGGAGAAATAATGGAACACAGTATGCCCACTGGGAAAACTTCAGACTCTTTCAAAGCCGAAAAAGAAGCAATTGAAGAAGCTGTCAACATACTCACAATCTCCTCACCAAACAGCAACATAGTCATACTCACAGATGCCAAAAACATTATACAGTCTCGGCAGGATCCTCACTACACTCAATTAACCCAGCTCAGAACAGCTCTTCATAAACTAATCCAAAACACAAAGGAAACAGTTCTGCAATGGATACCAGGGCACACCAAAATAAATGGAAATGAGATTGCTGACCAATTGGCAAAATCTGGCAGCAAAGATATGCAAGTAGATGTCCCTCTAAATGCAGAAGAAATGAAAAGCTGTATAAATGAACAAATCCAACAAAAATGGATAAATAATCACCCAGATCACGACAAAAACGACCCCTATTATAATCTTCCCAGACAAGCTCAAAATATTATCTTCAGACTCAGAACTGGGCACAACAGACTAAGACAACAAATGTACCGAAGGCTAGGCATTGGAAACAGTGAGGACTGCCCATGTGGGATGTCTCCAGAGAATGCAGAACATGTTCTCCAAACATGCCCTTTACATGACACAGCTCGCAACAGGTTCTGGCCACAGATGACCTCCTTCAATCAAAAACTTTATGGGAGCGAGACGGACCTGGATGCCACCGTGCAGTTCATCATAACTATAGGCCTGGTCGTTTGAAATCCTCCATGATCATATATCGAGAACAAAGAAGAAGAAAATATATAAAAAAATTACTTTTTAAAAAGTTATTTCAAAGGTTTCTTTTTACTGAATGAAAATGTAACATTTGTATATTTTTTTTTAAATGAAAATATTTACTTCTTTGATATTCTAGTTTTGTCGCTCAAAGTGGAAATTATGCCTCAATTTTTACTAGCCTCTTGCGTCTGCTTGGATCTTGACTTTGTTCATTCGTACTAGCCAGCAAGAATTATGAAAATCGAACTCAAAGAACTGTTTTAATGTTTTTTTTTATTGTTTTTTTGTGAGAACGGTAGAGGAACGAAAAGAATTAAAAAAAAAATTACCGTTATTCATGTTACAGGTCTGCAGAGGACAAGAAGTGTGATTTTAATAATAAAAACAGATTGATTGATTTTATTAATATTTTTTTTTAGTTAAGAGCTCAGAACGAGGCGGGTGAATTTAATGGCTTTATTTAAGACGAACGCGTGAACGGGTGGGCACGTTGAATTTGAAATGTGAGTTCAATCCAGTCAGGTAGAAATTTGTCGGCTTCCTGGATGGCGAAGAGAAAAATAATGATGATAAAAGAGGTGCAGTGATTAGAACAGTGGTTCTAAATTTTTTTTTGTTTCGTGACCTACTTAAAAAACCTGTACACTGATTGAGGGTGAAATGCACACAAGACATCATCAGATGACGGCAGACATTACTTCAGGTCACCAGCGTCAGGTCAAGAATCACTGGTGGAATGAGATATGTCACACATGTCAAGAGGTCAGATGTCAGTGTGAGAGAGGCGCAACGGAGATTTAATGTCTATTAAATGACATCCGGTGACATAAATGACATCGGGCTACGTTATGATCTACCCGTAGAAGTGAAATGTCTCACCGGGTAATAATGAACAAAACAAAATGTTTTAAATATGGCACCGGGTCAAGAACATAAGACGTGCCGACCACGCATGACACACAACAATGGACCAAACAGATATGGCCCAACTAAAAATAACCCTGTCAAGCTTTACAAACGGCATTGTACGTGTTCACCATGTCAGGTCACCTTAACTTGCTGTAGAACGAATCGAGAGGATGACCCGTACAGGTAATTAAATAGTCACGCATCAATGGTATCACACCGTTGTTGGTTACGGCACTTATTCGAAAGAAGGGGAATAAACAGAACTGACACAGTTTGTAACTTCAACTTATAGCTACAAAAACATTTTTTTCAAGTGATTTCCAGCAATTATTTAAAAAAAGGCTCTTTTTTATTAGCTGATCTATAATGTATCATTCAAGCATATTGGCCTAACTTTACCTTATATCTACTTATTCACCTGAAACATTTCTTAAAACAACACTTTCTGATGACGTCAATGTGACAATGGGCAGCAGATTCCGCCGGAGTCATTTCACTTGCCAACTAACTTCATTTTTTTTTTTACTCTTCACCGTCTGTCTTCTTTTTAATGTTGTGTGGCAACAGAGAGGGAATGAGAAAGGTGGGGCTGGGGGGAGGGGAGAGAGAGAGAGAGAGAGGAATGGTGACTGATAACTCTATTTGTTTGTTTATCCAACTGATATACAGCTCAATCATAATATTATTATTATACATGCCTATCAGCACCGTATCGTTACAGCCGAATGTGTGATTTTACAGATAACAAGACTTCTTCTGGTACGAAATGAACAGGGTAGGAGTAGGGTGTTGGGGTGGGGTGGGGGTGTGGGGGGGGGTCGGTCTAGTTCCACTAATTTCAATAAAAACTGATACATCATATAAAACATGCGACCCAGTAATTATTTTTTTTATAGTTTATGAACAGTACTTGCAATAAAATGAAGACATAAATCTCACGACCAATAATATCTTCTTACAATAGCAGTGGTTCTCACAGTGTGAGGGGTCTCGATTTACCGGTATAATAACATCACACAGAATATACTGTCAGGGCCGGATTTAGACTTGATAAGCCCCTAAGCTATTTGAGATATGTGGCCCTTTTTTTTTTTAAAGTCCGGATATTATATGTCAGTGCCAAATATTTAAGTATTTATGACAATCGCTCACTTGGACAATCATTTGGTAGTCCCCCCCCCCCCCAAGAAAGTGTGGACCCTAAACTATAGTTTGTTTAGATTAAACGTTAATCCTGCGCTGTATACTGTATACAATTGAGTTAAGCTCTTCCTAATTTTTTTTTCTTTCTTTCTTTACATGTAGACCACGAAATCTAACAGGGATTTTTTTTAATGGGTCGCTGAAACGAAAATAGTTTGAGAAGCTCTGTGGTATACCAAATCTTACATAGATTTAATAGATTAGTAGTTCATTCATTTAGCTTCCGTCTTTCTGCCCTGGCGGAGGTGGACCACCGATCAAACCGACGATACACTCTCCGGTCAATTGCCTTGCTCAGCTGCGGCAGGATCCACTTGATGGCGTCAAAAACTTGGGAGAAGGAAGGGAATGTGGGGGGGGGGAGAGGTGGGACTGACCGCAGCCGCCTTGACCTACTCGGCATAGATGGCCCGTGGGCGTACCCAAGCTCTCTCTCCCTCTCTTACACACACACACACACACATCTTAGTAACAACTAACCCGTCCTGTTTTTCCCACAAGGGTTATCACTCTTGTTTAGTAATTTGACAGCACAATTGTCTCCCTTTAGATTTGACCGTGGATAATTCTTATGTTAATGTTGTTGCTGTTTTCTTTGTGGGGGAGAGAGGAGGGGGGTGTCTAGGCAATGTTACATTTGGCATTTGGTGCCCATGGGCCTATAGCGTTGCAAAGACCACAGCCTGGAATAAAATGGGCCCCCTTAAAGTCTTTTAAAAATGAGCCCCCCCCCCAAATGACGACCACTACAGTTAAATCATTTTATCCCGGGGAACATTGACAAGTGCTCAGATTGCCCTTTCTTGTGGTTGACAAAGTGAAGTCCTGTCAGGGGGGGGCCCGACTTGGCTGTGGGCCCAGGCCTGGTTAACATATCAATAAGAACCGCTCTGTACCAGCATTGTAAATAAATTATTTGTTATTGAACAAAACCATTGAGGTGTCAAATCTACACACAGTTTATATTTGTTATTAAACTAAAGCTAAAAACTCACATCAGTCAGGCAGTGTTTTTTTTTTTATTATTTTATTGCTGAGAATTTATGAAGGAGCTTCATTGTTTATTTATGCTGGATGAAGCCATAAACCAATATAACGACAGATAGAACCAGACCAGGTGTGTCAAATACTATCTGAAATTAATTCTTGTTTTATATTCACCTTTATTTTAATATAATCATATTTCAACATGTGAAGTCTATCAATTTGTTTCATGATATTATGGAAATAGACGTATTATAATTCATAATGCCAGTTTAAATTTTTTTTTCAGTTTAAAAAAATTATAATTATGCAAGTAGCTATTTAGAAGATTATGGAAAGACTAGTACATGTACTTTAAAAAGCTTGTAGGAAATATAATATCATCTATATATGCAAAATACCAACACCAAATAATTTCGCTTCGTGTAAATATTATAGTTACTTTGGTCATAAATAATAGTATATTATCACTCATCAGTGTAAATTTATTAGTAATACCAATCATGTTACTATGGAAGCAATGTTAATAATATTATATTACGTTATTTATCAGTCTTAGTGTTACAAGCAGTGGCGCGACCAGCATAAAATGCTGGGGGAGGGGGGGGGGGAGGGGCTCACATTTTGAAAAAAGACAGTTTGACAGTCTTTTTGTAACTTTATAACGTAAATTATGTATTGATGGTTTGGTCTGGGGGCGGGGGCTCAATCCCCCCATGCCCCCCTGGTTGCGCCACTGGTTACAAGATATGTATGCCCATTCGCCATCCAGTTGATGTTTATGTATGTGTTCACTCAAAACATGCGTTCATGTGTTTAATTACTTTAAAATAGCGCGCATTCTATTTCTCATGAAAGAAAAAAAACGAGTTTTGAAAAATAAATTTGCTTTAGATTGATATATTAATGATATACAAATAAATTCACGTGATTAAGAAAGTAGATACCTTTGTCTCGGTTATATGCGTGCTTGGCACATAGAGACTGTTGTACAGGCCCGTAGCGTGCGGGGGGGGCAGGGGGGCCGCCCCCCCCCTGCGTTTTGTTTGTCCCCTTATGCTTGTTTGCTCTACTTAGTAAAATTTATTTCCTGCCCGCCCCCCCCCCCCGCTATTGCCTGGCCCCTGCTGTAGAATGCCTGGCCCCTGCTGTAGAATTTTTACGCTACGGGGCTGCTGTTGTATCTCATTTAAATACACATATTGTATTCGCTTTCTGAAATTATTTTTCTAATTTAAAACTATCTCCAGCGGCGAGAACCCCGATTTCGAGGTAACCAGCTACTGGGTCAAACGATTGATTTTAAAATAAAGGCAATGTTGTCAAACAGTTCATCAATAGTAGTGAAAGCATTCGTGACCTTAACTAGCCTGGCGAGACATGTCTGACCACAGGATGACTGTCAATAACACACCCTGTCCAGGGATAGAACACGTTTGGCCAAAACAAAGCTGACCGCTAGGGAACTGTTCCAAAACTCACCCTGTCTACGGATTACCCCCCCCCCCCCACTTTTTTTTCTGGAATGAACACACGGGAGCCAAGCACATTGCAGGCTGTCTAGGTAGTGCCTTGATAGTGAGCCACCATCTGCGTGGTGAAGGTTTGAGGTTTGAGCCCCCCCCGCCAGAAACTCTAATTACCTATGTGATCCTTGGCTCTTCATTCAGACCGCCATTCAGAGACAGGCTAAGTTAGGCAAACAAGGGAGTTAAAAATAATATGAAGTTTTTTTTGTTGCGTATATAAAGCTTGGCATTGCGGGGCCCCTTTCACTATTCGGCCCCCTCACTCGCCCCCACCCCCGAGACCAGTGCGCCCGACGTTAAATCCACCTTTGAAGCCAATGAAATTTTGGCTTTGGTGAAGATGCATTAAAAAAAATTGCACTATCCAGTGCTCTCTCTAACACGTCGGGATGTGCCCACGCATACAACCTGACAGGCGCGCGGACACGTTTAAAAAAAAAGAGCTGACCAATGTTTTGTTCGGTAGGAGCTTTTGCCGCTAGGTGGCGCACAATTAAATTTTGAATTTCACTTTAGATCTGTGCACAACAAACATTTGAAGCTGGTCACAGCCTTGGCTAATATTAGATGGAACATTGGTCCAAATAGCTTTTTTGTAGAATTAATAAAACATTTGATTCTTCAGGGACTTCATATAAAGACACGTCATCAGTGAGTAGGGACTTCATATAAATACACGTCATCAGTGAGTGAGTGGGAAAGGGGATGTGGGTGACACGGGGCAGTGAATGTAATGGGGAGGGTGTTAGAAACGGTGGATGCCACTCAAAGGACATGATTTGAAATAAATCTTGAAAATGTTTTTCGAATAATGATTTTTTTTTTATTATTAATATTACTAGGAGTGGGAGAGAGAGAGATAGCGCGAGAAAGAGAGAGAGAGAGAGAGAGAGAGAGATTCTGTAGAGAAATACATTTTTTTTTCTTTTCATCTGGAATAAAATTTTGCGGACGTTGTTTTATAGCCAATGGAATAAAAAAAATCAATATTTGAATTTTTGTTATTTATTTTAAGAATCAATATTTTTAATTTACATTTTCCAAGTTCATACGAATTTTGAGCATCTCATTTCACTCTCTAGACCAGATGTGGGCAAACCATGAACCATTTAATATCATTTCATACAAAACAAAAATTCATCCATGTAATACGTATAAAACATTGGAAACATTAACAAAACGAAAAACGATCTTTGGCGTAAAAATGTATTTATTGGAAAATGTCAATAGTAAAGGGCGAAGTACTTAATTTAAAGTAATAAAGGTTTACATTTCTTCAGCGATATAGATTCATATCTGGATTGCGAAGTTGATAGTGAACTCGACTCAAATGCAAAGGGTGCAGGGTTAAATCTTTTCGTAAAGCCAAAAATATTCGCTGATGACTTGATTGAGAGATAGGCGCCACCAAGTCTATAAGCCACATAAAGGACTATGAAAGCACATCTCTTGATGTGTCGATTTGTCCCCTCCCCCCCTTTCCAAAACACCACGTCACGTATTTATTATGTTTAGCATCGCAAATGTAAACAAACAACCAAACAGTGTCATTTATACACAGGCACGCCGAGAGGGGGTGGGGGGGTCAGGTGGGTTATTGCGGGGGGCGGCATCTGTAAGGGGACCGGGCCGCCCTGACCATGTCAATTTTTTTCACGACTCATTGTTTATTAAGGGGCCTGCAATGATGGCCCTGCCCTGGGGCCCTTGTTGGCTCTCGGCGCCCCTGTTTATACATGTACAGTGCGCACGACATCTTTTTCTCCTTCACTCCCATCATATTGCACTTCCTTCTCCTGCAAGACGCTGTTGGACCTAACGCCTTATAATCTCTTTCTACCTTTCCCCAGGGCCGGATTTAAAGTTGATAAGGCCCTAAGCTAATTCAGTTACGGGGGCCCTTTTATAATCCCCATATTATTATTATATGTCAGTGCCAAATATTTAAGTTTATATGACAATTACTCACTAGGACAATTTTTTTTGCGGGGTGGGAGGCAAGTAATTGGAGGCTCTAAACCTTAGCTTTTGTATCTTATACGTAAATCCTGTACTGCATTGCCCCTTGATGTAAACATTATGAAAAAAGTAATTCTCTTCATTGTCTACAAGATTTTAAATAAGTGAATCGAACAATTAAAAATAGTGAATAGACAGATCGATAAAACCTCTACCAGCTAGTGATGATTGATTTCCCATTCCCCACCACTCGACAAATACGACACGACACTGCCAGACAAAGCGAGATGAATTGTATCGTATGAAAATGTTGACAGGATGTATAAAATGGTAAGAAAATATGTAAAACAAATGTCAATAGTTTGTATAAAAGGTCGACAAGATGTATGTACATGTGTTGTTGAAATATGTAATCAGTCACTGCAGGAATACACAGGAAGAGCATTTTTTGGCTTTATTATTGAATTTATTTCGAACAGGCTGGAAGAGGGGCATGAAGACAGAGACATACACATAGACAGACGGACAGACGGGCGGACAAGCGGACGGACAGACGGACAGACGGACAGATGGATGAATATATGAATAGATAGACGCTATAAAAAATTTTTCCTGTAAGCTGAATCTTACTGTAAGGCACGTACTAAACATTTAGATGTTCTCATCAGCTCCCATGCATTCAAACAATTCTTCGTCTTTTAAGCTTTTATTTTCAACTTAGTACAAACCTAAAAAAAAAATAAAAAGGTAACAGTTCTGACCTAATTCATTTATAATGTGATTTCAATAAAACAAAAGTTAACACAAGTTGGGAACATTATTTGAAAAAAGTAAAAATGGCGGAGATATTTTATTTTAAATGGTTGTCAATGAATGCGGAGTTAAAAAACTTGACCACTCGGTGAGAGGTTAAAGGAATCCGGTGCTATCATTGATTAGTAGGTCGGGACAAATTGTCCGGAGCGAAATCAATTCCCCCCCTCCCGCCCCTCCCCCCCCCACCACGGCATTTGTTCCCCGGCATCATTAGTCGTGAGAAATTCTGTATTGTGTTAATTGTAAAATCTGATTCATGTTCGTATTTTTCGCTTGCTTTGCTTTTTGTGGCATGACTTGAGAGAATGATGAATGATCTTGTTACTTGTTGTAAAGTTATTCTCAAAAGTTTTTCAACCTCGAAAAACATTAATAATATATATATATATAGATAGATAGATAGATAGATAGATAGATAGATAGATAGATAGATAGATAGGTAGATAGATAGACAGACAGACAGACAGATAAATAGATAGATAGATAGATAGATAGATAGATAGATAGATATAGATATAGATATAGATATAGATATTGATAGATAGATAGATAGATAGACAGAGATAGATAGATAGATAGATAGATAGATAGATAGATAGATAGATAGATAGATAGATAGATAGATAGATAGATAGATAGATAGATAGATAGATAGATAGATAGATAGATAGATAGAAAGATAGATAGATAGATAGATAGATAGATAGATAGATAGATAGATAGATAGATAGATAGATAGATAGATAGATAGATAGATAGATAGATAGATAGATAGATAGATAGATAGATAGATAGATAGATAGATAGATAGATAGATAGATAGATAGATTAGTGAAACTAACTAGCTTTGTGTTTCGGAAACTTTCATTTGAGTGTAACTCCTCATGTAAACCTTTTTTTAAAAAATTCTTATGTCAGCTCTGATCACAGATTAATATCGAATCTGTAGCTCTGATCCTAAGAAATTTTCAGTATTCAATTACAGATGTGTGCACTAATTTTTTTTTGAATAAATCATTTCCATTCGTGTCGCATCTCATGACAACAAAGTCTATTGATGCTGCAAACACAATGACCTTTTACTACAATTTTAATCCTAGTTGAAGATTGTTGTTGACACAGACAGGGGCGCCGAGAGCCAACAAGGGCCCCAGGGCAGGACATCATTGCGGGCCCCTTAATAAACAATGAGTCGTGAAAAAATAGACATGGTCGGGGCGGCCGCGCCCACTGGCAATGACTAACCCCCTGACCCCCCCCCCTCGGCGTGCCTGGATACAGAGTATAACATATCATCTGTAGCTGTTGGTGTTATTGTTTTGTTTTCGAATTTTTAAAGCCATTTCCACTCCACAATGAAGTAGAACCCCCATCTCTCCCCACCCAGTCGACTCTAGGTGGTGCTTGGACGCCACGTAGAGAAAAAAAAATATCTCTTCATATTATTGAACATGGAATTAGAAAGAGTGATTCTACAAAAATATCACATATCGTCCTTCATTCCACAATATTCATCACAGCAAGACAGAGCGGTGTTACAGAGGGATGTTGTCCAGTAAATTTGAGTTGTTTGTTTTGATTGTTTGTTTTTTAATTTTATTTTTTTCAAAACGATGTGGCTCAAACAGGTTTGCCCATCAGCTAAATTCTTATATCTCAAATTATATTCTGACAAAATATATTTTTAAAATTTAAGTGTGTAAATCTATTTCAATAATGGATGTCTGGGGGAAAAAAGACAACAAAAAACCAAGTTTAATTTTGTTTTGACCTAAAAACATAAGGCGATGGGGGATGGAGGGTGTGTTCATGCGGTGCAGATCGCTCGACTGTCGATCAGAGGGGTCCCGGGTTCAAACCTCAGTGAGATTTTTTTGGATTTTTCAGGTGCTAACCACACAATCTGTTTATATGCAGAGATTAATAAAACAGAAAAATTCTACACTTCATCTGCCCCCGATGATATCTACATGAAATAGCTAATGACTTTTTGTTGAATTTATAAATACCATTCGAAACACTTTGAAGTATTTGTTTTTTTCACTATCACCATTATAATTTACAGTCTGTAACATTTATTTTTTTTCGGTTATTGTAGTTATATTTAAACTCGAAGTGGACGTTTCAGTAGAACGCGCCAACCCTTTCCTGAAAACTCATTTCAATTCCTACTTAGAACTATTCCTATTATAAGCTTGATGGACCAGAAAAAATCCTTGGTCACTAAGTGGGGACTGAACCCGGAGCCCTCATGTCGACTACAGTGCGCTCCACACCTCACGGCCTACCCATTTCTGAATACAGCCTCATTGTATTTTCATTGATCTACCGTGTTGTCGGAACTATTGTATGTGCTATCATTAGATCAATTAAAGTGTTGTTGGAACTAGTGTATGTGCTATCATTAGTTCATTTAAAGTGTTGTAAGAACTATTATATGTACTATCATTAGTTCAATGTAGTAAGTGAGTAAGAACTAATGTATGTGCTATAATTAGTTCAATTAAAGTGGTATAAGAGCTATTGTATGTGCTATCATTAGTTAAATTAAAGAGTTGTAGGAACTATTGTATGTGCGATCATTAGTGCAATTAAAGTGTTGTAGGCGCTATTGTATGTGCTATCATTAGTTCAATTAAAGTGTTGTAGGAACTATTGTATGTGCTATCATTACTTCAGTTAAAGTGTTGTAAGAGCTATTGTATGTGCTATCATTAGTTCAATTAAAGTTTTGTTGGGACTATTGTATGTGCTATCATTAGTTCAATTAAAGTGTTGTAAAAACTATGGTATGTGCTACCATTAGTTCAATTAAAGTGTTGTTGATTAGTTCAATTAAAGTGTTGTAGGAACTATTGTACGTGCTATCATTAGTTCAATTAAAGTGACGAAGATTATTTACACACATTTTCAACCTGATGCGTAAAAAAAATGATAAAACATCGGTATTGATATTACAAAAAAATTTTTATAAAAGAATTATAATCACAATTTAACGAAACTTTTTTTCTCCTTCAGTAGAAAGTTGGCAAAGGAAAAAAAAATTTCGTCAATTTATTAACACAGCTTACCTTTATTTCCAATTAATATAGATTTATCTACCCTTAGTGGGAGAAGGTTTTGCAACAAGACACATGAAGTCCATAGACAAGACACATAAAGTCCATAGACAAGACAACGAAATCATTAAAGATTTATCTACAGTCATCAGTATTGTTGAGAACGAGAGAGAGAGAGAGATGGGTTCAGAGCAGCGGTCAGAAGTTTGCTTGGTTATTGATCTAATCCTCGAGGTCGCTGTGACTTTTTTAAACTGGACGAGGAAGGGGAGGCAAATATTGGATAACCGTGATAAACTAGTGTGATGTGCATTATTTCCCCATTGTTCGGTTTTTTTTTCGTCTTTTAAAAACATACCTCGGATGCTCTGAAACTTGATCAGGTACTAATATCAAAACAGGACGCGCTGAGGCGATCGGGTCTTATTAATATTTGTCAGAATCCGATCATAGTTTGGATCGATTAGATCTGCATTGGCTGCTGGAGTTACTTGGCGAGTCAAGCTTTGTTTAATATGGTCGCATATTCATACTAAGGTACACGCTAATACAAAATGTTGGGACGGGGGGGGGGGCTGCGATTTGCTTAACTCAGGTGAAAATATATAAATCTTTATGAATAAAAAGAAATGAACAATTTGAATTAGAAGGTGTAAACTTAAAGGATTAGAAGATATAAATTGTATGATTTAAAAGATGTAAATACAGCAATTAGTGAAGTAGATTGGAGTACAGCATGCAATGTGGGGGACGGATGGTCGTGTGACTGTCTACCTGGGGGTCCCAGGCCATTGCATTATCGTCCATGGTGGTGGTGAAAGAAAGGCACCGTAAAAACAGTCCCATTAGTGGCTTAAAGATCTAAGAGATTTCATCTCATCCTTACAGGGACTTCACACCCACCACTCGCAGGGACATCACACCCACACCACTCGCAGGGACATCACACCCACACCACTCGCAGGAACATCACACCCACACCACTCACAGGGACATCACACCCACACCACTCGCAGGGACATCACACCCACACCACTCGCAGGGACATCACACCCACACCACTCACAGGGACATCACACCCACACCACTCGCAGGGACAACACACCCACACCACTCGCAGGGACATCGAGATAATTTTGAAGTGATTTTAAAACAAAAAAGTATCCAGAGCCGGTCTTGGATACTAGGAGGCGCTAGACAGAGATTTTCATAGATAGTATTTAAGTCCATGATAGCGTCGGATTTGAAACGAATTAGAGTCATAGACACACCGACATTTTGAAATACGTATTCCTTAACAAAATAAAATGTAAATAGTTATATCAATACATAAAAGAGCGTTGCTCCAAATTTCATCAAAGAGTTATATGTATTATATGGACTTTAAAATGGGCAAATCATTAAAGGGAAATAATTAAGAGTAGATGTTATTAATTAACAGTAGTGGCCCTTGTGGAACGGACGAACTATATTTAACAACTAACAAAACCAAGCCAGTCTTCCTTCCCTTCCCTTCCCCCTCCTCCCTCAACCTGTCCAGTTTGTTTTTTTTTTTTTGAAGAAGAATAAGTCAGCCGAACATGGATCGAGATTTGTTAAGCGATCGACCGCTGACCAGCGCGTGAGGAATGCTTATGGACATTTAATGTTGACCCAAACAGTCTAATCAAAATTGTTCTTTTCGCTAACCCTACAAAACAGAGCGGCTCTTGTAGATAAACAAACTATGATGCTGCCTTACTGGTCTCACTGCTTTACGGGCCTCAGTAGCCCACACTACTTTAAGGGCCTCTGTGGCCCCCGATGCTTTACGGGCCTCACTGGCCCCCATTGCTTTACGGGCCCCACTGGCCCCCACTGCTTTACGGGCCTCTGTGGCCCTCACTGCTTTACGGGCCTCTGTGGCCCCCACTGCTTTACGGGCCTCTGTGGCCCCCACTGCTTTACGTGCCTCTGTGGCCCACACTACTTTAAGGGCCTCTATGGCCTCAATGCTGTACGGGCCTCTTTGCCTCCCCCCCCCCCACTGCTTTACTGGCCTCTGTCGGTAATTTATTTCGCTATAATACAAAAAAAAACACTAAAATAGTTTTGTTTGTTTTTTTAAGAACAAATTTATTTAGGCCCACTGCTACTTTAGTCAAAAGAATGTTTACGTGTTTGGAACGAAATGCTATAGGCCAGTGGGGGCGAACCTATGGCACGCGGGCCACAGTCGGCATGCAGAGCGTCATCAGTCGGCACGCAGAGCGTCATCAATCGGCACGCAGAGCGTCATCAGTCGGCACGCAGAGCGTCGTCAGTCGGCACTCGACTAAAATATCACTTCCTTTGCTATAAATAAGTGGGTTTTCGGTTGAATTCCGGGCATGCGGCCGCAAAAAGATTCGCCACTTGTTTTCAAATTTCAAAAAAAATGTTCGCCCAGCCGCATGGACATGTTTAACATTCTGACAGGTCTACGTAACTAACTGTCAGACCCGTCGCAAGGAATGGTAATCTGCGCCCTGGTCGGGGGCTGTTGGTTAAAAATGGGAGGGGGGGAGTGGTGGGGCTAGTTTTCAAAGATTATCAAGTTTTGAAAGCTGCGCACTGGACAGTTTTTTTTTTAACATAGGGCCCCAAATGTACTTTTGCTTATGCCCCCCTCCCCCCTCCCAACGTAAGATGTCCCGATGTTTCCAATGAACATGGAGGTGGAATGTGTGTGTGTGTTTGTGCGTGTGGGATGGTGTCTATATGTTTTATTGAATACACCAGTCTAATAACACAAGGGGTACACATTTGGAATATGGAATGAAAGAAGTATTATGTAGATTATTGCAAGAAAGGATTACAAAAAAAAAATTACTTTATGTCTACTGGACAAAAAGAATTGATTGTACTATTTAAAAAAAAATAACAACACAAAGAATCATATTGTTCCTGTCTTATGTGCCTGGGATTTGAAATTCTCTTGCATGCATTTTGTTTAAACGTCAGCCAGCCTCAACTACATAATCGACAGGTTTCCCGATTTTTTTTTTTTATTTCATTCCCTCTCTTAAAAGCGATACAAAATAAAGAGGAATGGTATATAAACAAACCAACAAATAAATGATGGAAACACCAGAGTAAAGCTTTGATGCGGATTTTTATCAAAGAGAGGGGGGGGGGGGAGGAGGTTAAAGGTGTGAGAATACATGTATTGTCAATAAAATAAATGATCACTGCAGGTTTACCACTGTGTCATGCGTTCTGTTTTAATAGGAAGGGAATAAATTTAAAAAAAACTTTGAATAAAATATTTTAATACCTATACTAGTAATAGTACACGTAATAATGAAGTAATATTACACGTTTAATACAAGCAAGCAATAATACAAGTAATATCACAAGTTTAATACAATTAATAATGAAAGGAGGTTAATATTACAAGTAATGATACACACGTTATATTACAAGTTTAAATAGAAGTAATAATACAAGTAATATTACAAGTAATAATACAGATAAATGTAGTCGATAGAGTTGGCAGTTGACAAAATAAAATGTCACTAAAATCGATTAGGTAACTGAAGTCATAGTATTTGACCAACAACATCAATTAGGTAACTGAAGTCATAGTATTTGACCAACAACATCAATTAGGTAACTGAAGTCGTAGTATTGGACCAACAACATCAATTAGGTAACTTTAGTCATAGTATTTGACCAACAACATCAATTAGGTGACTGTAGTCATTGTATTTGACCAACAACATCAATTAGGTAACTTTAGTCATAGTATTTGACCAACAACATCAATTAGGTGACTGTAGTCGTAGTATTTGACCAACAATACGTATTTAAAAGCAAATCAATGCACCCAAAGCCAATCATCCCACTGTTCTGTAATAGACTCATTCACACCAGCTCAATGCTAGTTAAGGATTTAGATACAAGGAAATACACCCATATACCCTAACTTACTTTCCCTCGAACGCCGTCAACCGAGAAATTTGTCTCCCGTCACGCTCTGTTAAACCCAGCTCCTAATTTCAACCCAGCTCTGAATATTTTGAACCTGTCAGGTGGGCGGTTGGGGACGTGGAAGGTTTTTTTTTTAAATTCTATTTTATTTTACTTTGTTCACAAAATCTACCACAAATGCATCACAAGTGCTGGCTCCAATCACTGATGTTTCACCCAACAACCACGATTTTTTTTTTGAGAATGTGTATTATTTCAGTTATAATTATAGCAGCGACCGAGGTGTTCCACGTCAGGAAGAGGAGATAAAAATTAAACGTGGAATTGTGTCGTGTCCTTTGTGTCTGTCCAGCCAATGGGAGACAATTTGTAAAGAATAGATTCTATTTTATTTTATTTGCCACATTCGACACATGTGGGGGACCGATAGATGGTCGTGTGGTAATGCGGGTTCATGTTCCTTCCATGTCTCCCCGGCAGGGCCGGATTTAGACTTGATAAGGCCCTGAGCTATTTGAGATAAGGGGCTCTTTATAATTCCAGAAAGTATATGTCTGTACCAAATATTTAAGTATATATAGCAATCGCTCTCTTGGACAATTTTCAGTTGATAGCTGGGGACCCCGTAGCGTGAAATATCTACAGCAGGAGCCAGGCCATAGCAGGGGGGCAGGAAAAAATGTTACCAAGTAGAGCAAACAAGCAGAGGGGGGCCAGACAAAACACAGGGGAACCCAGCCCCCAGACCTTCCGCACGCTATGGGCCTGGGGGGCAAGAAAGTTGGGGCCCTAAACTATATATTGTGTAACTTATACGTAAATCCTGCACTGCTCCCGGAGTGCCTTCATGGTCATTGCACCTACGGTTATGGTAGGCATGAAGATGGCCACTACAAAAGAAGTCCCATAGTGGTTTGAAAGATCAAAGAGATGAACATCTCTTCCTTATAGGGATTTCACAGAATGACGCATGTACGGAGCGACCTATCTGTAGTTACGCCTTTCCAAATGTATGTCCTTTTTTCCAGTCGAGATCTAGCCCTAGACCTAGATTGTCAAAAAGAAACGGTGGCCAATCATGGGCTCATTTATGAATGTCATGGGTTCAAATCCAAGAGAGTGTTGATATTGTGACTCAGATTCCCTAGCTCGATTTCCGGTTCTCACCGCAGAACAATTTATGCTCGGGCATTGAAAAAGAGACACAGGGAAAATAGTGAAGTAAGTGTACACTTTGGGTTTGACGGGGAAATTTGTGCAGAAGTCTGGGGGTCAAGGTCTCGCGCCTGATACGCCTGTCGATAAATTGTCCTATTTTTGCCTATTTTATTACATCGTGTTATTGGTTTTTATTTAACTGAATCCTACCACACACAAAAAAAATACGTCAATGCAGTGTGGGTCTGTCTGGACACTTGCCTCTAGGGGCTTCACGGTTAAATTATTGTTTTATTTATAACTCTGTCTTAAGTGTGTTTAACGTAGTGGGGGGGGGGGGTCTCAAACAAATCAAAGAAGACGACCGTCAAGGGACTTCATCCATAAACAGACACCACCCAGTACCAATTCTTATCAAATTTGATAAGCCCCCCCCCACCCCGTACTAGGCCTTCAAACAGTGGCGTAGTGTTGGGGGGGGGGGCAAGGAGAGGGGGCATCATGCCCCGGCGCTACTCACAAAAGGGCGCCAAATGGTATATTTTACATATGATATTATATGGTTTTTCTAATGGAGAGAGAGGGGGGCGCTAAAAAGGTATAGTGCCCCGGGCGCGAGTTAAGCTCGCTACGCCACTGCCCTCAAATATCTTAAATTCTCTGCATAGGGCCCCGAAGACTTACGAATGTCTCTGGTCTCAACGTGAAGGTTGAACCCCCGTGGGGGCGTGGCTGGGAGGAGATAATGCTTTAAATTATATGAGAAATCTGTCATCTTTGGCAAAAGGAATCTGAACTGAAATCATCCATAAGCAGAGTGGGGAAACTGAATTACTGCGCCAGTGTTGGTTTGTTTAGTCATGGACCGCCATATTAAGATATTCGGCTACAGGCGGTCTTTGACGAATATTGGGGGTCATGTTTGTTTACATGACCTCACCGGATGAGTTTGATGTCCCCTCCACCTCCACCCCCCCCCCCCACAATTCTCTTTACGAAAATCAGCTATTTACATTCATTCTGTTACATCAACATTTAACTCTCTTTCAGCATGAAGGATATAGTCTAGCAAGGTTCATGATTTAAACTCCCAATCAACAACATCCGACAGTTCTATCTATAGGTAAGCATGTCAGAAAACTCAATTCTAACGAGGTTTATAAATTGATCTGTGAGCCCACTGAGAAACAGAATCGGTAGACAATTAGAGTCAAGTTCAAGGTCTAACCGTCTGTTAGATGGACATGTCAAAGGTCAAAGGGTGGTTATCCCAACCAACGATCGTAAATATTATAATGGCCATGACAAAGGGAGGGAAGTACTGATTGAAAACATCTATCACACCAGAGACATTCCATTATTTGAACCAACTATATCAGGGCCGAAACATAATAAATTTTTGTTTGAACTGGAAACATTGCCACAGTGGGATTGTTGTTTTTTCAATCAAAAGTTACAGGTCTGTATGGTTGCACCCGGTGCGACTACTTTATATGGTTACACACGGTGCTACTGCTCTATATGGTTGCGCCCGGTGCTACTGCTCTATATGGTTGCACCCGGTGCTACTGCTCTATATGGTTGCACCCAGTGCGACTGCTCTATATGGTTGCACACGGTGCTACAGTTCTATATGGTTGCACCCGGTGCTACTGCTCAATATGGTTGCACCCGGTGCTACTGCTCTATATGGTTGCACCTTGTGCAACTGCTCTGCATGTTGGCATCCTGTCCTACTGCTCTGCATGGTGGCACCCTGTCCTACTGCTCTGCATGGTGGCAACCTGTCCTACTTCTCTGCATGGTGGCACCCTGTCCTACTGCTCTGCATGGTGGCACCCTGTCCTACTGCTCTGCATGGTGGCAACCTATCCTACTGCTCTGCATGGTGGCACCCTGTTCTACTGCTCTGCATGGTGGCACCCTGTCCTACTGCTCTGCATGCTGGCACCCTGTCCTACTTCTCTGCATGGTGGCACCCTGTCCTACTGCTCTGCATGGTGGCACCCTGTCCTACTGCTCTGCATGGTGGCACCCTGTCCTACTGCTCTGCATGGTGGCACCCTGTCCTACTGCTCTACATGTTGGCACCATGTCCTACTTCTCTGCATGTTGGCACCCTGTCCTACAGCTCTGCATGTTGGCACCCTATCCTACTGCTCTGCATGGTGGCACCCTGTCCTACTGCTCTGCATGGTGGCACCCTGTCCTACTGCTCTGCATGTTGGCACCCTGTCCTACTGCTCTGCATGGTGGCACCCTGTCCTACTGCTCTGCATGGTGGCAACCTGTCCTACTGCTCTGCATGTTGGCACCATGTCCTACTTCTCTGCATGGTGGCACCCTGTCCTACTGCTCTGCATGGTGGCACCCTGTCCTACTGCTCTGCATGGTGGCACCCTGTCCTACTGCTCTGCATGGTGGCACCCTGTCCTACTGCTCTACATGTTGGCACCATGTCCTACTTCTCTGCATGTTGGCACCCTGTCCTACAGCTCTGCATGTTGGCACCCTATCCTACTGCTCTGCATGGTGGCGCCCTGTGTTTGTGGTTATGATAGGTTATAAAACCGACTATATCGAGTTTTTCCGACTAAGACATTTTTAGAACTGTTTGATTTACTTGGTGTCACCCCTGAAATGGTGTCACCCCTGAAATGGTGTCACCCGGTGCGGCCCGCAACCATGCATCCCCCCCCCCCGAGTGACGCTACTGGTTAGGCTAAATTTGTCTCATGCACAACATGTTTCTTTGTTTCTTATTATCTCTATTCCTCTCTCTGTCTCTTTTTTTCTTTCTGTCTGTCTTTCTATCTTTTCTCTCTTTCTCTTTCTATCGCCCTCTTTTTATCTTTCTCTTCCTCTCTCTCTCTCTCTCTCTCTCCCTCTCTCTCTATCCCTCTCTCTATCTCTCACTCTCATTCTCTCTCTCTCTTTCTCTTTCAGAACTATCGATTTATTCTTCTGCCAGTAGACATACTAAAAGACCGACACTTCTGTCCAGTAAGTAATACACGCGACACCACCAGCCTCTTTGAAACCAGTCACGTGACTCCATACCGCAGCTCAATCAGGACTCACACAAACAAACAAACAAACACAAACACATCCAGGCACACAGACAAACAAACATCGACTGCAATCATTCTATTATCTTGACACCTTGACACTTTAACTTTACACATGCTTCCTTTAACAAAACAATCTTTTCTTTTCTTTTTTGAACTGCAGAATTCAGTCATATGGAACGTGTCTAGCATAGCTTTAAAAAAAAGTATTGGTGTTTCCAGATGAATAGAGAGAGACATGAATGGAGAATCTTGTTGAGAGGCTTAAAAATATGATACTTACATGACCGCCTCTGTAATGGTAGAGAGAAGGGACGGGGGCTCAATCCGAACACATTTGATTGACCTCGATCTTTCGGGGTGGGGTGCAAGTCGCTTTTAAAATTTATTTGTATCTATTTATTTTGATTCAGTTTAGCTGGGCGTTTTGATTTTCTTAAAGTTTTATTTTATCTTGCTATATTTGTATTTTTTTATCTATATTATTCGTCTATTTTCAATCAATATGAATAAGTTTGAGTTTGAATAGTATCGGTATATGTCATATTTCAATGTCAACTTTGCCAAGATTCAGTATCAAATTCTTTAACATTCAGTATCAACATCTTTAACTTTTAGTATCAACTTCTGTAACATTTATTGTCAACCATAGAATATATATATATATATATACAGTGGATTCCGCTTAATTGGGACACCGCTTAATTGGGACAGCCGCTTATATGGGACAAATCTCAAAGAAACCATACCAAGAAGCCAATAGTAAATTTGTATGTTTAATTGGGACAGCCGCTTAATTGGGACAAAAAGCCTCAGTCCCGATGTTTCCCAATTAAGCGGAATCGACTGTATATATATATATATATATATATATATATATATATATATATATATATATGTATATATATATATATATATATATATATATATATATATATATATATTGTGGTATCAATTGTTTAATCATTTATTATCAACTCAATCATCATCAAAAGTTGCTGTTCAATATTCTTCAACTTCAACTTGACATCATTAAACATCAACTATCAGCATTCAGTATAAACTTCTTCGACATGTACTAACAAAAGTTTGACCTATCCGTATCAGTATTACGTATAATCAGTCTAAACGCATATAACATTTTGAACTTTTTCAGCATTTACTCTGTACAACCTGCATCAAAATGCGTAACTGTCCATCTTCAACATTATCATCATATGTATGTATAAACTGTATGTATGAACTATATCAGGTGTTTCTACACACGTAACGATTTAAAATGAAGAATTTTTATTTAAAAGTTCGTTTTGTTTCAACCTTTGTACCATGTCCGCCTCCAGTTTTTCCCCGTTAATTACTACCGCGACCGATTGATATACTACACTGAATCGGGACACACACACACACACACACACACACACACACAAACATACACCTTCCACTGTGTGTACATGTGTAATTAACATGTGTAGTTTGACATGCATTGACACACGACTATATCATTATAAACACACACACATGGAAAGATTCAAATTTGACTTTCCAAGTCAACATGGAAAGATTCAAATTTGACTTTCCAGGTCAACATGGAAAGATTCAAATTTGACTTTCCAGGTCAACACATCAATCTGAAATCACAGCTTGTGGCTAAACTGCAGAGAAAGTGACTGACAGACAGCCGGAAGGGCAAACCAGACGATGGATAAACAGAAGGGCATATAGATTAGTTGTTAAACAGAAATTGAAGCAGTCAAACATATATATATATATATATATATATATATATATATATATATATATATATATGTAAAGAGATGATATATAGACAGACAGACAGTCTGTCAATAAGACAGACAGACAGATATAGATAGATAGATAGATAGATAGATAGATAGATAGATAGATAGATAGATAGATAGATAGATAGATAGATAGATAGATAGATAGAATAGATAGATAGATAGATAGATAGATAGATAGATAGATAGATAGATAGATATAGATAGATAGATAGATAGATAGATAGATAGATAGATAGATAGATAGATAGATAGATAGATAGATAGATAGATAGATAGATAGATAGATAGATAGATAGATAGATAGATAGATAGATAGATAGATAGATAGATAGATAGATAGATAGATAGATAGATAGATAGATAGATAGATAGATAGATAGATAGATAGATAAAAATAAATACTTTTGTGGGCGAATACAAAACATTTGTTAAGTCCCGTAACATTCAACTAAATGCAAAAATTTCTGCTAAAGATTT
This sequence comes from Bulinus truncatus, assembly GCA_021962125.1. Taxonomy (NCBI): domain Eukaryota; kingdom Metazoa; phylum Mollusca; class Gastropoda; family Planorbidae; genus Bulinus; species Bulinus truncatus. The sequence goes on along the minus strand of JAGDYQ010000032.1, from coordinate 1,551,611 downwards.
GTTTGCAATTTCTCTAAGTATTAGACAAATATATATTTCTAGAGAGAGGTTTTATTTTTATTTAAATATGTGATTCAGTTCATTTTTTGGTTTAGCAAAAATATGTATAACTATATAAAGTTTGAATAGATTGGGTTTAAAATTCTACATTGGCGTTAAATATTTTACCCTGAACTAAACTAATGGACAGATTTTTTTTTGTTCAACGAAAAGACTAAATTTAAAGCAGCAGGATGTGATTAACGAAGACGTTTAAGTTAATTAACACTACTTACCTATTGGTTGAAATTCTCGTACTCTGCTCTGAACATTCACACAAATAAATACACAGATTATGTACAAAACGTAACGAACTGGGAATAAGAAGTTACAGCAGAAACTCCAGGGGACACGCGTGCTCCAGGGCGGAAGGCTCTGTTATTTAGTGTATTGGAGTCATCACTTATGTTCATTCTAACTCTGCAAAACGCTATAGAGAAGAAATTGTTTTCAAATAGACACACGAAATAGGTGAACATAAAAATTCGCTGCATCTGCACATACTAATTGCACGTAGTACCCGACATTTTATTTTTAGAATTAAAAAAAAACAAACAAATATCTAAATTCTAACAATTAAAATACATATTTGACGGTCGAATTATGTTTTTTTTTATTTTTTTAGTATAATAAATTAGAAGAAAAATATCCGCTAGTATTTGGCTATAATGAGAAAATACAAACAATCCAAACAGAAAGTTATTACGACAGTACACACTTCCTGTTATCTGGCCAACTGAGTCTTCTCTTGTGAAGTCATCGGATGTTAAAAGTTTTAACAGTGGACGAGAAATTCGCATTGCACAACGCGCGACGAATTTCGTGCGAGGATTACCTTAGTATGTGTGATCTTACCCAAGGGTTCTTGCATTTTTCCCCCATGTCATTGAATTGTTGTAATAGTAAACACGTTGGAAATTTGTACATTGAATAAAAAAAAGAAATGTATTGCTTGAAATCGTTGAGGAATTATATAAGACAAAACACATTTTTAGATGGAGAATATACCATTGATGGAACGCCCAGACAGAGTGCGTGGAAAGAGACATGGACACTATTGTTAGATGGAAAGACAGTGTTGTTAGATGCGATGAAAGTGTTAGATAGAAAGACAGTATTGTTAAATGGACGTACAGATTGGACAGACAGACAGACGGAGAAACAGATTCCTTCTCATTGGATGTAAAGACAGTAATGTTATATGGAAAGACCGATGGGACAGACAGACAGAAAGAGAAACAGATTCCTTTTAATTGTCTAAGTCCATGTATTGTAATTGTAATTTTCAGACAATCCCTTTATATACCGAGGTTACTGAAACACGAATTCTTCACATCAGGGGGGAGGGGGCAAACTTTTTCTACGGAGGGCCACATTGAAAACTTGATTGTTATCGACTGGCCGCATATATATATATATATATATATATATATATATATATATATATATATATATTGTCTACTTCAATATGAATTAATTATAATAACAATGTATTTGTCATTCACACTCACAATATATATATGCGTACGGACCGCATAATATACGCGTATTTTCCCACCCCTGCTTCACCTTGAGCTCTTTAGGGGCTTTAGGGAGCTTTACTTTTTTCTAGAAAACAAGTAACTGACGTATTGTCCATAACTTGAGACCCACTGATCTACATCAGAAATCAGAGATTTAAGTTTTTAATTTTTATTTTTAAATGAAATTATAGTAGAACATAATTCGTTTTAGAACTCTTTTCGTAACCTGATCATTGAAATCAAATGAAATAAACAAAATCTGTTCTTTGCTATTAACATCCGGTCGTCAGGGGGGGTCCCATATTTTTTGAGCGGCGTCCCCGATGGGATGTATATTGTGTTATGGTATGTAGGTCGAATTACAGTTCATATTATAAGAATGGCCTTGAACCAGGAGACATTGTAAGCAGACGATAGTTGTCTTATTTTCTTTATCATGTCAATTGACCAATATGTGTGTGGGACGGATGGCCGAGTGGTGTAGATGCTCGACTGTCGACCTGAGAGTCATGGGTTCGATCCTTGGTGAGACCTGACTTAAGTTGGGGTTGTAAAGGCGGCTGGGCGTTGTGCTAACCACACAATCCCTAAAAATGCCGAGGTTATAGAAGCAGATGAATTCTACACTTCATCTGCCCCATTGGCTCTTTAGGGACAAGGGAACTCCTTAATAACCATTATATAGAGAAGATTTCAATGGTGAAAATGATCATCTCGGCCTACCGTATTTCTTAAAACTGAAAAAAGCAATAGAAATGCTTATACTTCTATCATTCACTTTAGATAGGTCACAAATAGCCGACCCATAAATACGTAGTGAATCGAATGAATTAAAATTCTGATCTGATAAAGATCTTACATCTTCATTGTGTCAATCTTACAGTATGTGATGGGGGAAGGTGGGGGGAATTAAATAAACAGCTAACACTTACGAAAGTTTCGCACTTTCCTGGTTTTTAAAAGAAAACTTAAGTTTTAGTTCAAATAGGATCCTAATACTGTCTGTATCGTCTGCCATATCGATGTTTTTTTTCCCCTCATAAGTTTATGTTCTTCGCTGGCACAGGCCGAAGAACGTGTTTTGAAACTACCACCACCACCCCCTCACCTCATGGGACACGTTGTGTTTTTGTGTACGGATGCGTTTGTACATTATTTGGGGAGGGGAAATGACGGCTACGTGTTGGGTGGGAGATGAGGGGAGATGTGAGTGAGGTTGTTATGAATTGAAATGTGGAACTCTTTTGTCATTATATAATTAAACAATCAAGTGTTTGTATTTATTTATAATCTAATGTCTGGCTGAGTGGAGGAAAAACTAAATTGATGACAGATTGATCTGTTGTAGCGTTATGTGTTGCTGTGTCAGTGATGTCACAGTATGATGTGTTTATGAGTCAGTGATGTCACAGTATGATGTGTTTATGTGTCAGTGATGTCACAGTATGATGTGTTTATGTGTCAGTGATGTCACAGTATGAGGTGTTGCAGTGTCAGTGATGTCACAGTATGATGTGTTGCAGTGTCAGTGATGTCACAGTATGAGGTGTTGCAGTGTCAGTTATGTCACAGTATGATGTGTTGCAGTGTCAGCGATGTCGCAGTATTGTGTGTTTATGTGTCAGTGATGTCGCAGTTGATGTCTTGCTGTGTTAGTGATGTCACAGTATGATGTGTTGCAGTGTCAGTGATGTCACAGTATGATGTGTTGCAGTGTCAGTGATGTCACAATATGATGTGTTGCAGTGTCAGCGATGTCGCAGTATTGTTTGTTTATGTGTCAGTGATGTCGCAGTTGATGTCTAGCTGTGTTAGTGATGTCACAGTATGGTGTGTTGCAGTTTCAGTGTTCAACTCCCGGCGTGTCAAGTCAGCTGCGTATGTTCTCCGTGGTGCCTCTTTATCCATTGCACTATAGATTAAGGTTGGGGTGGAAGAAAGGCACAACGAGAACCGCCCCCATTAGTGGTTTATAGGATCAAGGGGATAAACATCGCGTCCTAACAGTGACCTTAAAAAATGAGGAACAAGTGATCATAGCCGTTTAATGGCACCACCAACACCTTCCGATCCACTGCTCAAGAGACACATTTTGCCAGCCACAACGAAAGGCTATCTGGCCAAATTGTCAGGGGCCTTGGGCTGAACGATTTGACAAAGTGGGCCCTAATTTAATAAAAGCCCAATGTATGCAAGCAGAGGCCTCAACAGTGCTTTACGTGGGGGGGGGGGCTAAATTTACCTTTCCCCAGTGCCCGCAGTCGTGGCTTTGTGTTCAGCTGTTTATGTGACCACATGATACAATGCATGATAGAAGCTGTTTACCATTAATTTCGTAGACGCGCTACTGCTACTAACCATTTCTATCGTGGCTGCTATCTTTCATTATTTAGCTTTAGCATATCCCAAGTTTCCTCTGGGAAGTTAGATAACTCTTTTTAAAAAAGGTAAGTTACGCTAAAGTCACCCTATAAAAAGTGTTACCTCCCTTCCTTCCCACTGTGACATGCTGACTCATAAAAATATCAGGAGTAAAAACGTAAATATCAGATAAGACTTGAATGAACTTGACCTCTGTCCTTGAACTCCCTGCTGGGTAAAGGGCCTATGTAACACGCGCTTCTTACGGACATTTCTGAGCTTCTCTTCTTGCCAGGTTGCATTGTTTTGCTGCTTCTGTTTATAAGACCGTCTCCTGGTGGTCTTTGTGCGTCCAACCTAGCTCCGGCCTTGTGAATTCTACTGCAAGGCCATATCTACATGTGGGTTTCCTAGATCAGATACGACGAATAAGCTATCAATTTAAAAACAAGATTTGTGCATTTTGTTCGAACTCTATTGGGGGAATAAGACTAGCTTCATATTGGTCTCCAGTACGCATTTTGTAAATGCCCTATGCCTTACGTACATAAATGCATGCAGGGCCCTTTTTATAAGCAAACTATGCTGCTAGCTTGGGCCCCGACTGTTTATGAGGGCCCCCAGGTGTGACATTAATTTTGCATTAAGCAGTTGTAAGTGCGTGGTGTCGATCAGGATGAACCTGTGGACAAATAATTTGAGGTAATATTATGGACAATGTACCTACAGCCCATAACATTCCAATGTTTTATAGCACCCAGGCAGGCCCGTAGCGTGTGTGGGGCCAGGGGGGCCGGTCCTCTCCCTTCGTTTTGTCTGCCCCCCCCCCTCTGCTTGTTTGCTCTACCTAGTAACATTTATTTCCTGGCCCCCTCCCCCGCTATTGCCTGGCCCCTGCTGTAGAATGCTTGGCCCCTGCTGTAGAATTTTCACGCTACGGGGCTGCACCCAGGAGGTACCTTATTATATGGTTCCCCATATGTATCTTTGCAGCGGCTGTCGAAAAAACGTAAGATCGACCCTGCATGAAGACATCATTGCCAGTTGGTCTGTTATTGTTTGTTTGTTTTTAATTATTATTGTTGCCGGTCCGGCAGTAGCCTAGCTTCAACAAGCACAGAACATTTGAGGACAACAAAAGATCAAAGTCGTTAGAATGATTTACATTTTTTACACAGCCGTAACCAGAGTTGAGTCAGGTCTGCGTCCAACTGCCGTGAAAAAGGCTGTGTTTGGTCAAAGAGTTATCACCACGGTCAGTGAAGCGTGCATGACCGACGTTAAAGTATGTCAGACCAATGAGTTCCTTGATCAAAGTCAGACCGTACCGGTGCGTATCGGCACAAAAAAGCACTGTGTGTATATATATATATATATATATATATAAATAAAGTTCGTTAATCCCCAAAGGGCTCATTGGGGCATTCATCTGTTTCATATAACTGCTTATATCCTGTATGATTTTACTGAAGCTGTTTCCACGTATTTATTCTGATATTGTCATAAAATAAGCCTTACAAAACGTTTTACATTAGGCCATTGTGTTAGAGATTATTGTGTGTGTTCCATTAACTTTCTTTATCAAACTAGTTGTTTTTTTTTTTGTAACAACGCCAGTTAAAATCGTTGAGTTCAGTTAGGAAATGGAAAGGATACCTTCATTTCCTGTTTACTCGAACTGTACTTGTTTGCTATCAACCATTTCAACGCTGGTCATTATGAACCCCTGGGAAATCCCCTACAGCGAATACTCAGTGAGTTTGAAATATAATTTTTTTAATTATCATGGCGCCCTTAGGCTTGTTGAGCCCCCCATCCCCACAAGTGGCCTTGTGGTCAACGGTCCTCGTATGGGCCCGAGTTCGCTGAATGGCTAAAGAGCCTCATATTGCTGTCAAGACGCCGATACCCAAACAAAAACTGAGTTTTTTTATACCTTCAAGATGTAGACGTTATGTTGAACCGGTTTAGGGAGAGTTTGGTATGTTTCTACATCACCATAGTGGTTTGAGTAGCACCATTAATGGCTGTAGCAATTTTAATTCAAATACAAAATGGCATCAGCAAGATTTTAACCCTAATCATATAGTATGACAGTGTGGCAAACAGTGTCTCCTCCCAACTTTCCATCCCTGGGGACATACCACCCCTACACCCCACCCCCAATTATCTACTTTTAAACTGAAAGTCTATAGTGTTTCTCAACAATGTATAGACATAAGAGCACACAAAGGAAATAGAAAGGAGGGGGGGGGGGGAGGGGTGCCTTTTCAGAAAGATGTAGACCTATCAAGTATAAACGAAATGTAATGATGAAAACAGCATAGCTTATTACTTAAGCATATTCAGTGACGTCTCTAAGGGGTCGGGGGGAGGGGGGTTTGGGCGCACCGAGTGACACAAACCATAGTGACGCCACTTAGCCTATACCTTTTTTTAAAAAAAAAAAAAGTAATTATTCACAGTAAACAATTTTTGATGTTACAAGGTAAGACGGAGTTCTTATTAACTTTTTTGTAATTTACTTAAGTCAATTTCTTCAAAGATTGCATGCATATGGCGCTTAATAAGAGCCAGTCAAGTTGACAAATTACCTAAGTCTGCATTGCAGGCCCGTAGCCAGGTCAATGTCAGCAGTGGGGCACCAATACTGTCCTATCCCCTGTAAGTGCTTGCAGGGTCAGGCATGCATGATGCAATCACCAGTGATGCAATCACCCAGTGATGCAATCACCCAGTGATGCAATCACCCCAGTGATGCAATCAATGATGCAATCAATGATGCAATCACCCAGTGATGCAATCACCCCAGTGATGCAAACAGTGATGCAATCACCCCAGTGATGCAATCCATGATGCAATCAATGATGCAATCACCCCAGTGATGCAATTACACCAATGATGCAATATGAGGGGGTGATATATCCTATAAATAGGGAAGTTACCACGGTTGAAGGAGAGAGGGAGACACACACACAAGAGAGAGAGACTAGAGACCCATGAAGGGGATACTAGATATAACACGTGGACTAAGTGGACAGTGCAGTCGAGAGTTATAATAGTTATAGACTCGTGTACTGGTTTATAGTGATAGCAGTTACTTGTAATTTATTGCCACATCTCTCATTGAATATTGATATTAGTATCTATCGTGTGTGTTAAATTATAGAATTATACATGTGATTTGTTGATTCATCTTCTCAAGTGTTTATATTGTATTATCATATTCTCATCTGTAAATATCACGCATTAAAAAGTTCAGTTAATTCTTTTACAATACAAGGAGTTGTGTCGTCTGATTTAATTAGAGCACAAGTGGGATACGACAAATACCCAGCAAGGGGGGCACCTTTACTTTTTCTTTATTTTTTCCTCTTTTCTTCTTTTTTCAGCCCGGGGGGGGGGCATTCCACACCTAGCGGGGGGGGGGGGGCACGGCCCCTCAGTGCCCCCCTTGGCTAAGGGGCTGCTGCATTGTATTGACTGAAGCCTTGTGTTAAAGAATTTAATTCCATAGATGATACATTCCATTAACGTCTACAATATTTTATAGCAGACAGTTTCTATCTCAGTGTATGTATGAACAAATATAGCCTAGCATCCATTCGATACGATATGCATGCATTAAACATGGAATTTTACATGTGTTTAACAAGAATGCATTCACAGATTATTAGAAAATGGATAATGCATACACTTGATACACCAGCAACATATTGTATGTATTTGCTGTTTTAATGTCATACGGTCGATATGAGTATGTCACTTCTCACACACTCAGTCACACAGACACAGAAGTCAGTATCGGACGTTAAAATATTTATATTTTTAAAATATATATTTACTATTATTCATTTGAGTTACAACACTTGATTAATTTATCAGCTACGACCCTATACAAGAAAAAAAAAACAGCTATGGCCTTGAAATTGTTTTCATTGTAACAGTACAATATAACGTGTATTATTGTTGTTTCAATATAGAAATTTCTCACAAGTACTGGATCTATTTTTAACTTGTTTTGATCCTGTCCAATACGTCACAGTAGTTTATAAACAACAAATATGGCGTCTTCGCTGCAAATTAATTTCGACTACTTTATTTTAGAAATGACTTAAAACAGAATTTAAATTTTGCAGAATGCGTTACTCTAGTGCATTGATTTATTTGTAACTTAAAGATGCAGTTGGATGTAATCATCACTACTCCTAAAACTGCGTAGTTTTTAAAAGTACATTTCTAGAAACGTCCAGTTCGTCCAGTAAACATTTATAAATGTATAGAACAATTGGGAAGTTTCTTCGTGTTTACAGCAAAATAGCCAGCCGCCCTATAAAAGCTCGCAGCCCTGATCTGAGAGTCAGTTACAAAGCAAGACTACAAGTGAAGTGATCTTGAATACGCATACTGAAGCATTACGATCTGCATTTCTTCGATTTATTATTTCGTACTGATTACATAGCTGCTAAAGAGAGTGAAGATGTTCGCCGTAGTTCCACGCTTGATTGACGACTCTGGCATTTTCCAGTTGGCTGATGAGATGATGAACAATCCTTGGTACATGAGACCTGCCCTGGCAGATCGCAATTTGGCTAACTTAGCCGAGAGACTTGGTGATTCAGAGGTAAGAATATTTTTACATCAATTTACTTTCCTTCTAATTCTCTTTTGACAAGAGTGTCTGTTGACGTGTAGCATTGCAAAATATTTTTAAATTAAATGTATGCTAATAAGACATTATGCATTGTTTAATGATTCTTGTAAACTGTGCATTTTAGTAATATTAGATCTGTATATTTTTCTATTTAATGAGCTACAATTTTTTAAAAATGCAAATTGGTTATTAAAAGTAAACAAGGAAGTCAAAGCTTATTAATGGAAACTATATGCATTATTTTGTCAGATAAATACAAAAATTTTATAAATGTATAAACTTTCTTACCTGTTAAATAACAGGTGAATATTTTCAGTTTCAACAATGAGTGGGCTTATTTTTTTTTTTTATTTATGCAACTTTAAAATCTTTCCATGGTAGCTTTAAATGCTTTAACGAATTACTACTGCTTTTCAGATTCATAACACTGACAAGGAGTTCAGAGTTCGTATGGACTTACACTACTACAAACCAGAAGAGGTCAAAATTACATCAGACAATAAGAAAATTACAGTCCATGCCAAACATGAAGAGAAGCAAGACAAACATGGCTTTGTGTCACGTGAAATGATCAGAACCTATTCCTTGCCAGAAGTAAGTTTAATGGTTTATCATCTGGATATATATATATATAATCAGTGCTTTTTGTGCCGGTAGTAAATTAATAAGCCTAAAGTACAAGAGAAATAATTTTACCCCACATTGAAAAAGATTTAACCTCATGCCTGGCTGCCCCTTACCACTAAGGCGGTTTGGCCAAACCTCCTTTACTCTTTAAGTATTCTAGTGGCAATTAAAATTGCCTTTTATCCTTAAGTTAACCTGATGTTCTTAAATTACGTGCCAAACTGGGAAATACTAAGGTTTAATGATATATAGGCATTTTATCAGTTAATGTGTATCCAATACTTTTTTTTCCATGTAAGTTTTACTTTCCCTTACAATTTTAGTTAAGAATTTTCAATAAATATTCCGCTCTTTATGTAATATTATTTCAGGATGTTGATCCCAAGTCAGTAACTTCAACAATGAATTCCAATGGTGTATTGAATATTAAAGTTGCCAAGAAAGCCCTGGAAGCCCCTAAGGAGATTCCTATTGCTGTTGAATATAAAGGATAAATTTGGTTTTGTACAACAATGTACATCTTACTGGAGCATATTCTCTTTAAATTTTTTAAATTGTATTTTGTTTTTTTCATTTTGTGATGCAATATGCATAATTAGTGCATAGAAAATATTTGTACATATGTTTTGTAATTTTATTGTATTACATTTTTCAATGTTTAAAAGATGCATTTAATTTACTTTTATTTTTCATTAAAGTAAATAAAAAAGGAACAAAAATTCTTCATTGTTTTTAATTTGTTATTTACCTGCATAAAATTTCCTGTCACTTAAAAAAAAAAACAAACACACATTCACCTATATAAACAATACACACTTTTATAAAAAAGTATAAAACAAAATACTACACTACCCAGTATTTAATTTTCAGTCAATGTGTTTTTTACAGACTTAAAGGCACTGGATGAACAGATTTAACTTTCCATTTTAAAACAATTTACCCTTAAATCAAAACTAATTTAGATTAATTTGAATCTGGCAATTTAGTATTATGGTCAACTTTTTGCCTCTTTCTTGCCCTGGAGTCTGCAAGTACTTGCTCAATAGTCCTTGAGTCTTGTTTATTTTTACTGGGAACTGCAAATCAAAAGTGTACAGTGCATCAAAAGAAAATATTAATGACCATAAGGCATAAAGACATAAAAATTATACATTGTACATTTGGTTAAATGGGTTTGATAAATTTCTGTGTGAAATAGTTTAGGGCGGTGACCCATTTAAAAGAATGTTAATTCAGCAACATGAATGTAGTCAAAAATTAAAATTAGAAACAAAATGCAGCTTCCTATTTTTTCAGCTATTGGGCAAAGTTAGAATAATGGACTCACACTGCACTTCTGAGTTATTATGGAATATTACTCAAGCTAATTAATAAAACATTAGTTTGTAAAATATATTTTAGCAATTGTTTTAAGAATATAAATTGAACATTTTTATCTTTTAAATTCTTGCATCGGCAAGAATATAGGACTCTGCTTGTAACATTTTTTAAAGTTTAACATTTAGAAGAAAAAACTTACCAAAGCCATATTGAGAATTGGAGACCAGGCCTCTTGCTGCCTCTTTGGCTGCTTCATCCCCTATAAGATGTTTGTACTTGTCTCTGTAATTAGATGATGGTGTATCTTTTGATGTCTGGGGCCTTTTGTCTTTCTCCAGTTTCTCTTCTAATTCCTATTATATATGATATAGATCGACTTTACTTTCCAACAGATAAAAAAATATTTAGGAAATATAGATTATTTAGCAGATAATTCTTATAGAATAGGTTATAGATTGACTTAACTTTCTAACAGATAAAAAAATATTTAGGAAATATAGATTATTTAGCAGATGCTACTGGGGCTGCATAAACGTCTGGATTTTGTAATCAATAAAACAAATTTGGCTAAATGAATGGGTCCTATCCATCAATTTAGTACAAATATTAATAAAAAAAAATTGGCTGATCTAAATCTTGCCTGTGAACAACTTCTATCTGGTTCCTTTTTAAATACTTCAAATATGAAAAAAAAAAAAAAACACTCTGCAAAATAAGTTTTTTTCACATAAATTTCATTATTTTCTCACTTTTAAAGTGTAATAGACTATACAGACATTATATATATATAACTGTCATTGCTTAAACTGTATTGGCAATATGATGATAAGATGCCACATTTGAACGAAAAAGGCATAGTTATAACATGTCTGTATTTTTTGTTAATTTGCCCAATTTTTTACTAAAACAGTGGTGATAGGTGGACTGATGCCATTTTTAAGAAGCCTTTTTTTTTTAATAAAACATTGCCGAAAATTGTGGATAAATTGAAAGAGTATTTGTACAAAGAGCTCATACAAAATTTTCCTTGATATACGAGCAATGCCTTGCAAGACAAGATAAACTTAAAAAATAAATTCTAACTGAACATACAAGGGAGGTTTTGCATTAAAAGAACACATTTACTGCCCAGATAACTGCTGATTTGATGGCTCTTCTCTTTCTGGGTGCTTCACCTGTATAGTCAACATCTGTGTGAGCATATATTGTTTCCTACAGTGTTGTGACAATATTAAAAGTAACACTATCCCCCATGAAAAAAAAAAAGAGAAATCCCACACATTAGATAAAATTAAAGACGTGTAAAATGTTGGAAACATCATGAGTAAAACCATCCAGTGCTAGTGATAAATTTGTTAAGCACAATGCTATGACGAATTACTGCGAAATTCATACAATAAAGGCAAAAGCAAGTGTCAAAGAGAAAAGATGTCATACACAATGATTGAATTTGATCACTTCAGAATTAGAATAGAAAAAAATCATAAAAAATTTACTCATTACTACGCATAATAGTAATTTCAGTTTACTGGAACCAATTATCTGAGTTTTCATTTTGTACTATAGGAAAATCGGCTATGATATGTGAGAGATTTGGATTATAAGTAACTTTCTGGAACAAATTAGCTTATTTGATTGAGGTTTTACTGCATCTCTCATTTTACTGATAAAAATTGAATTTTTAAGCCTGTTTTATTTGGGTCATATTTGTGGAATGTATCCCCAACATTAGGAAAAATACATTAATGCCTATCATGATATGAAATTCTACTTAACTATAGTCTTTTTATTTTCTTTTTTTTACCAATTTTCAAATCGTGGTTGCAGTTTCTAATTTGAAACTAATGATCATTTTTTAGAGCATTTTCGAAAAAAATGCTCTATTGTCCCCGTTTTGTCTGTCTGTCCATCATCACCCTAGATCTCAACAACCATAAGTCCTAGACCCATGATGTATATATCATTTTGTAGGTCTTGGCCTGCCAAAAAATGTCTTTTTTCCATTTCGCGATCTGACCTCTCAGGGCCGAAGTAAAGGGGAGGGCTTTATAAAGTACCGTTTTTTACTATATAAGCTATATTAATAATGGACCGCCCCATATCTCAGCAACCATAAGTCCTAGACCCATGATGTATATATCATTGTAGGTCTTGGCCTGCCAAGTGTACATCAAAAGTCCATTTTGCGATTTGACCTCTCAGGGCCAAAATATAAGAGTTTTTTATGTACCGTTTTGCTTATATTTTAATTATAAATAATAAAAGCTAATCAAAGGGGCGTAATCATTATTTATTTTTGTAACAGTTATTCAACATGACTTACTTCCCGTACTTTATATAAACATTCAACAATTGACGGAGTTTTCGGACGATTAAATGACTACAATTTAGAATGTTTCAATTATGACTCCTATTTCAGTGACCACAAACCACTTGTAGTTAGATTTAAGAGAAAATAATTTTGTTTTCAAATATAAAGAAACGTCCTTTTAATATCTTTTTTCAGATATATGCATTACACAATTGAATTTATAAACATTTCCAAAATTTACAAATATTTACTGAAAGATAACAAACGTACTGATACATAACATGAAAATGCGCTAACACGTCCTGTGTCCAGAATGGAACAGGCTTAATTGCTTGTTTGTACTTACTCTTTGCTTTTGTAATTCTTTATTCTTCTCTGGGTCCCACTGTTCCCCTTTTCTGTAAGCGAGGAGTTCTTCATCTGAAGGAGCGAATTCCTAACAATAACAAACAAAAGCAGTAATATAAATAAAGTACATGTATATGTTTTATCTGAGAATAATAATTTTGTTAAGACTGGAGCAGTGCTAGATAGTATTCATAAATAGAATAAAACTGTTCAAGAATTAATTTTTTTAATTTAATGAATGACAACAAGACTGTTCTATTTTTTTTTTCTTTTAAGGATGGGTAAATCTATATAAAACAAGCAATTTAAGTCTTTTCCGTTTCGGACAAAGGACATTTTAGAGCATTTTCGCCGAACGAAATCCGTATTTTTTTCGTGTTTTGATAAATAGAGAGGAAAGTAATCATGTTGAATAACTGTTACAAAAATAAATAATGATTACGCCCCTTGGATTAGCTTTTATTATTTAAATTTAAAATATAAGCAAAAACGGTACCTAGGAAAGTCTTTTTTTTTCGGCCCTGAGATGTCAGATCGCGAAATGAACTTTTGATGTACACTTGGCAGGCCAAGACCTAAAAAATGATATATACATCATGGGTCTAGGACTTATGGTTGCTGAGAATTAGAGCGCTCCTATGTTAATATAGCTTATATAGTAAAAAACGGTACTTTACAAGCCCCCTTTTACGGCCCTCAGAGGTCAGATCGCGAAACGGACAAAAGTCATTTCTTGGCAGGCCAAGACCTACAAAATGATATATACATCATGGGTCTAGGACTTATGGTTGTTGAGATCTAGGGTGATGACGGACAGACAAACAGACAGACAAAACGGGGACAATAGAGCCTTTTTTTCCGAAAATGCTCTAAAAATGAATTAATTAAAAAAAATGTATGTCAAATAAGCAAGGACGGTTTTAGTATAAAAAGTTATTTATAACAAATAATCTTTAATATGTAATGAAATAAAAATTCAAAACTACAATGAACAATAAAAGATTTTCTTAAAGAATTAATGTACTTAAACTTAAATTCTTATGTTTTCTTTTTACTTAAATGTAAAGTCTAAAAAAAGTCTGCAAACTTTTGGACATCTTGTAGCTCCCCAATTCAAAGTTTTAAGTTTAAGAGGCTCCAATCCCCATTACCTTTTCTTTAAATATAAAACTTTTTGTAACATTATGCTCAGAGAACTTTCATTTTATTACTAAAAAATTTATATGTTTAATATAAAGTGTCAACAATGTTACAAATTTAATAAATATTTTAGTTCAACTGCAGTTAAGTAATAATATCATTCATTTATTCGTCACTGGACAGTGTCTGTACACATTGCTTAATTGACCTCGATAGAATCTACAAATTTAATAAAAAAAAAAAGTATTTTTAGTTTAAAAAAAATAAAGTTAGCATTATACATTTAAATGTGGGACGGGTGGCCGAGAGAGTCCTGGGTTCGATCCTCGGTGAGAACTATGGAAATTTTTCCAGGGAAATGTGTTTCAAAGTAGTCTCACAAGTCCACCCAGCTTTAAATGGGTACCTGACTTTAAGTTGGGGAAGTAAAGGCGGCTGGGTGTTGTACTAACCACACTTCATAGAGTTTTATTGCTGTGGCAGATGAAAAGTTTCTCACAAAACTATATAATTTGAAAATTAAATACTCATGTTATTGGCTTTTCTGTAAGCTAAGGGTATTTTTCTCATTTGGTTAGACAAATAATGAGGTCTTAATAAGGAAGATTGGAATTTTGTTTTAAAGCTGTGGTCCTTCAAGCTTAAATAGTTGTTTTCAATCTTTTAATTAAATAGATAAATAATCCATCCAACTGCCATGCTTTGGATCATCTTCTTTTCCCTAATAGTGATATTACACTATGAACTACATATTCCACAATAAGATTTTCTCTTAAAACCCATCATTTCATTCCAGTTAACATGAGCACCCCCATTAAGCATTCATTCCTAAGATAATTTAAGTTCATTTAAAAATGACAAAACACCTCTCAGGTATGTGTGTATACCCTTGATACCATGATGTTGAAAATGGAATGAATGCCTTACTCAAAACTAGAGAAAACAAATACAGTTCAAATTAAGAATGCCAGCCGATTTATTTAATCAAAAGGTGTTTATTTCATCACTGTCTCAAGTAGTTGGTGAAGTGAGTGGTGCATACAATCAAACATTGTGAATTCAAATATATTCATTTATTAATTTTTTTTTATTTTTATAAAATAAAGAAATAGCTAAAGATGTCCAAAGATGTCTGACAGTCCCCCCCCCTCAAGGGTTAGTGGACACCAGGTCACCAACCAATAACTTTCTTTGCTCAACATTGCAGTACTTTCTGGTCTGATTTACGCCAGTATCAACTAACCTTTTTCCACAACATCACATATCTGTCTTCTTCTTCAAAGCCAAAAGAAAAAGATGCCAAGCCTGCCACTTCCGCAATGTCATGTCTAAAAGCAAAAGTTTAAACAAAAGTTAATATATTTCATCTAAACCAGAGGTGGGCAAATATTTTTTTAAATGCTGGCCTCAATGGATTATTGAACTTGACAGAAGGACAAGAACAAGAGCAGATGGATGGAGTGAGTGTATATAATTACATTTAAACATTGATAATGTGAAAGGGTAGAGAGGAGTAAAGCGCTGGCTTAATCTAACAACCTGATGGGTCGTAGTTTGCTACAGGCCATCGGGGCAGATGAAGTGTAGAATTCATGTTTCTATAACCTCGGCATATGAAGGGATTGTGTGGTTAGCACAACGCCCAACCGCCTTTACTTCCCCAACTTAAGTCAGGTACCCATTTAAAGCTGGGGGAACTTGTGGGACGACTTCGCACCAAATTTCACCTGGAAAAATTCCATGGGCCTCACCGAGGATGGAACCCAGGACTCTCAGGTCGACAGTAGAGTATCTACACCACTCGGTCATCCGTCCCGCTGTCTAATTACAGCTGACATTTAAGATATAAATTTAAGAAAGCACTAATTTTTTTTTTTATCATCGAAAAATGTTAATTCAATTTCCTTACACAATAGCACGCAACACTTTGTCCATTGGTTCCAGTTTAAATATCTCTTGTGTACCATCTTTGATAAATTCATGTATTTTCTTTTGTATCTGAAAAGAAAATGTTACATTTTTGCATTAGATTTTATAATACAAATTAAAAAAAAACTGATATTAACAACAAAACACATATTAGCTTCTTATAGTGAAAAGTTCTTTTCACTATAAGAACAATGACTACATATGATATAACTCTATGTAGGAATGTAAACCACAAATTGAATGTGCTTGCAAGACAATTGTTTAGAGACAAAATGTGCAAATTAGCACTATTGGAAGCTGTGCTTTGGCATCCAGAAATTAATTACAAGTTTGTTACATTTTTATAGAACAAAAATTTCAGAAAAATCTTTCTCTGAAAGAGGTAAAATATATTCAAGAAAGAAAAAAAATGTTTCTTCCATTAGCTGAACAAAACAATGTCAATTTTTTTTTCCCAATAAGTAAGACTACTACCTTTTGTTTAAAATCATCAAGACGTTTCTTCTCTGCTTCTTGCTGTTTGGCTTGCAGTGCTTTCTCAGCTGAAAGAAAAAAAATAATTACAGTTGACATCAAACATTGCTATATAAATGATCAATAAACAGAACTTTTTTTTTACAAAGTAAATTGCTAACAACTTGTTGAAATTGTAAGAATTGAAAAGTTGGATTCCATTTTCTTGAACAAATGAACAATGAATTGTAAGAAAAAAAAAATGATTCATCACCAATTTATTGGGTTTTGAATTAGTCATGCAGTGAAATAAGGCTGCAAATACATTCGAAATTTCAATGATGAAGTTTACATTCAATTTAGTTTAAAAAATGAGAGGAGCAACAGATTAAGTTTATGAATTGCAGTTCCAGTTTATTTCCTTCAGAAATACTTTGGGCAATATGTATGTTATCATTAATAATGCATATACAACAATATATTTTTTTAAATTGGGCTTGCTCATTTATTACTTTAACATATAAGAAAGTGAGAGGAGGGGTCTGAAAAAAATGTACTATTGTTTACTTGGGGAAGGGATACGCGAGAAGAATTATTGACAATCAATGTCATTCTTTTGGAAAATTGAGTGTAATTTTTTTTAAATCAAACAATGAAAGCTTGTTATTAACTAACTAAATTCATGATGTCTAAAATAATAATATGGTGTACTTTATATGAATTTTAGAATACAGTGTATATACATAAATGAACTCCATTGGAACTATTTTTAGACATTACAATTTTGAAACAAGAATATTAAACTTTGTATTGCCTAATATGTGTATCAGTCTGCATATTCTGTCAGATAACCCTGTCGACAGAGCGCTCATTCTGCAATCTAAAACTGGTACAATATGTTTTAAGATGTGAACTGTCACAACAATTTATTGTGGACCTGGCAAATCAATTCATTTTAATAACCCTGAAAAACACATTCCTCAAATTAATTTTATTATTGCTTTTATAGCTATAATATAAATCTAACAATATAATATTATTGTACTGGTAAGATTTAGTACACTTTTCACTATCCGACCTAAAGTTGGGCAATGACCTTCTGACATTCCCTATTCTGCCAAAGCCTAATAGGTCGTACATAATAATTAACTGACTAACGTATTCAAATAAAATACACTTTTTATTAAGGAAAATCTATTCATGTTTTTTTTATTTTCATTATTACTAAAGCTATCTACAACTATTCATTTTATAGTGGTTAAATATTGTTTATCGACTGGATGTTTGACATCACAAGCATAACCTAATGCAAGTGTTTACTTTTGAATACAATGAAATCTAGGTAAAGAAAATATTATTTTTTAATATAACAGAATTATTGGTGAGTAATTTTTTATCTTTGCAATGAAAACCATTTCCCTTGTGTGCGGCATGTCGATTACAATTATCAAACTATGTCAAACAGATGCCAATGCAAGTGAAGTTATGAACAGGCTAGGCTGCAAGAGCTTCAGTGACACAGTCACACACTATTCATGTCATTGCCTTGGGGTCAGGGGTGTGTTTGTGTGTGGGGTTGACCTGCAATGATGAAAATTGAAAACCAGAAAGGTAAAAAAGCTGTATGCAATAATAATAAGTGGATCACTGAATTCTTAATCATGACGTGAATCTAAATCTACAAAACTTGCAAAAGGCGTCTTTATAGTATTTTTTTATGGATTGCGGGTTAGGGTTCAGAATAGTTTAGTTAATTATTATGACAATGTTCACTTTTTGGTCAAGTTCAAAATAAAGATCGAAATGTGCCTGAGCAATCATGACAATGACATTCAATGGCAGGCAATAATTAACGACGAGATGGTGATATATAATAATATATCATGAAACGCTGACACACTTTAGATATTAAAAAAAATCGAACCAGATTACAAAAATAATGGATAAATGTTATCTTAGACTAGCCTTTCGCTTTTTTCCGTTCATCTGTTCCAATAGATGGAGGCTTTTCCATCGACCCTAATATCGAACCTAGAAGATCTGCCATGTTTATAGCACTGGAATCTATGTAGTTTGTAAACAGAAGCAGCAGTATTGCCAGATGTTTTTACAAAAAATGCCTAAACTTAAAAAGAAATCAGCCTTACAGATCAGAAACAGTACACATAATCAAATATCACAAACAAAAAGGACGATAATATAAAAAATAAAACAAAAAAGAATGGAGGTGGTGGGGGCTTTTTAAATGCCGAATTTTATCTATGGTTATGTCTAACGTTGGAACTGGTAGTGCTACCAATTCGTCATTTTACACCGCATTCAGTGTAAATTTTATAAAAAGGCGAAAGTACCGAAACTCTCGGACAAATGAAAATTCGGAGTGTCTATGTGCACGCGTGCCAATAAGGAGTATTGCGTGCACGCATCCTTATTAGCATAGGTAAATAGCATAACCTTTTCTAGGCATATATTTCTTTCATAGATAAAAAATTAAAAAAAAAATATATATATATATATATATATATATGCCTATTAGCAGCTGCTAACACTATAGTAAGTGTTCTATTTCTGTACAATTATAGGCCAAGATCTCATTTTTGTATAAGCATCTAAATAAATGTATTTGTGCTACTAAATATTGTTGTGTTAAAATTTCATTTTTCTTTATGTATGTAGATGTTGTGCATCAGTAACTATGATTATCTTTGTATGAACATGAAGTTTTTGACTTTTATATAGATATCTCTGTAGATGTATTTGTTGCTTCGATATATTCTATTAGCTTTATTGCTTTTATATAACTATAGAATACATAATTTTAGTATCAACTCCTATTAAACAAAACGTTTGAACCTAACGTATTTGATTTAGTTACCAACACATATTTAGGTAATTTATGCTAAAAATTCACTTATACTTTTACTGTTATCATTAACATATGACATATGAATCATACATAAAAATCTCTTTGTATTAAAGGCTGTATTGTATCATTTTCCCAGAATGGAATTTCGGGTGTATGTTTAATAGTAATGGGTATCTAGAGTTTGAAATCTGAAAGCTTTTACACGAAAATGACGTAGACGTTGTTATGCTTCATGAGCATGGGCGTATGTATTCATGGGGGGGGGTAAGGGGGGGCATTTGCCCCTCCCCCACCTTACATTAAAAAAAAGTCATAAAGTTGTTATTTGCCCCCTCCCCCAGGAAAAATTCCTAGCGACGCCCATGTTCATGAGTGGGCTAAAAACTGCCCGGGACTGCCACCCTGGTAAGGAACACACTTAATATTCAATCGAGCCATGCAAATGGGAAAATGGATACAATCGTGATGAACATTTACAAGGATAAGAGGAAATACAATTGTGTGAAAGTGGTAACCCCCCCTCCACACACACACAGACACACTCCAAATGGAGCTTGGTATTATTATATCCGAGGGCATGGGCGTCGCTAGGAATTTTTCCAGGGGGGGGGCAAAAATTTTCCTGGGGGAGGGGGCGAATAACAACTTTATGACTTTTTTTTTAAATGTAAGGGGGGGGGGAGCAAATGCTCCCCTCTTATATGACATTTTTTTCAAAAGTGGGGGGGCCAAATCCCCCCTTGCCCCCCCCCCCCATGAATACGCCCATGTCCGAGGGTATTATGTCAGAAACAATTGTTGGTGGAGATTTCAACGTTATATCCCCTGTCTGGGGAAGTGAGTTTATCGATGGTTATAGGACTATGAGTCTGTTTTTCACTTTGCTGCATGATAGCAATAGGGGCAACATATGACCAGATTTAATCCTAGTCTCGGCTCACCTCTTTCAAAGTGCGTGAGTACAACGGTAACGATCTCAGACCTTTCTCGTCTTGTTGGATATCTCTCCCAGTGGCGTAGTGAGGGGGGTATCATGCCCCAGGGAAGGGTGAGGAGTGAATTTGAAATAGAACAGTAGAGGAATGTTTTAAAATGGGCACAGCTGGGATGTGGGTTCACAAATAGGATTGTATGCAGTTGTTTGTGTGCTATCATAGATATTGATCACTAAGAGAGAAATGAATCCTATGATTGAAAAATAAGGAACAGAACCATTATATGTATATTTAAATACTATTTTTCATTTAACAAATTATTATACTTTGTTCTTTATTGATGAGTCACATGTTATTATAAAGTATAAAAAAGTCTTCCAGTGAGGTCAACATCACAAAAGCTGATATAAGAATTGGGCTTTTATAGGGAAACTACAAGTCTTTGATAGCTTTGTCTATTTATAGAATAATCTAACTGGAACACAGGGCTGCTAAACAAAGTAAAATAGTTTAAAGGTCATGATAGGAGGATGTATTGCTGCTATGCAATTTAAAATAAATATACATACATTTGATTGATTTAACTCATACTTTTATTTTATTATCCTTACCACCCACTCAACATATTGAATTATTATCAGTGAATAAAAAAATACTTCAAAGATTAGTAAGAATATAGTGAACACATAAAGTATTAGTTACCTGTTAAAATAAAAAAAGGGTTTGTCCGTTAATTACGTCAACAACTTTTGGTATGAAAAAGTTTAAGTATTTGACTTAAAGGGAGGGGGGGGGGGAAGTTTGTGATGATATTGTTGAGATCAAGTAAGTCACTCTCTTAGGACTGTGCACCGCAGCACTCATAGAACTAGGCCTACAGACAAATTAAATATTTTTAATTAATGAAATGAATTTGTGGCATCTAAAATATTAATAGAGCATAATTGACTAGTATATTAAAGTAACTCCCTGGAAACTATTCTTATCAATTACCATTTTGAAATAACAAATTAAATAAATATGTATTTCAGACTGATTTTCAGGGAAGTAGACTATTATATTCTGTTATATTAGTCAAATTTGATTTCAATGATTACATTTAGGGGAGGGAATTCAAAAGTTTAATTTTAAAATTGGGAGGTAGGAAATTTTTGTTTATACCTTTTTTTAGTTTTTTTTCTTAGGGAAGGAGGGGGTGGGGTGTAAAGAGATTGACCTAATTTCACTATGGCGTCTAAGGAGAAGGGGGTGTCACTGAAAGTTTGACATTGATGACAAGGGGCGATGGCTTCTAAAAAATGTGTAGCCTAATTGATGGATAGCCTTATAATTGAGGGGAGTGTGTGTTGAAGAAGAGACACATTATTCATGAGAGTTGTATAATTATATGAAGAATTATTCTATTGCATTGGCTAGCGTTCCGTCAAGGCGGACTCCCTATTATTTGTTTTCGAGTCCGTCCAAGCCTAACATAGTCGGATTAAACAATTTCATTCAGATAACAAAAGTTAAAAATGAAAATGTAAGTTTTTCTCTAAAGCAGTATCTAAACCCACAGAAACCCTTTAAAATTAACGAAAATCGTATCCCTAACACTAGACGGAACACGTGTATTTTTATATTCGAGATCCGTCTAAGAATAAAGATGTGCACATGCACGGCAATTTTTTTTTCCGAGTCCCAGCCCCGTAGCCAAGGGTGGGCACTGGTGGCCGTGCCCCCTCGCTAGGTGTGAAGTGCCCCCCCCCCCCCGCTTAATAAAGAAGAAAAGAGGAAAAAATAAAGAAAAAGTAAAATTGCCTCCCCTTGATGGGTATTGGTGCCCCCCTGCTGACTTTGACCTGGCTACGGGCCTGCCGAGTCCGTCCAAGCATAATTCTAAACAATTTCATTCAAATTACAAAAGTTAAAAAAACAAAACATTCGGGACGGCAGTATACTTAAAGAGAAGATATAATTACAAGTTGTATTGTGTACGAGGTTACAGAGGCATATTGTAATCAATTGATACTGTATACGAAGTGTATTTTGATCAAGTATTTTAATCTCAGTCCTTCTCGACGGCTGACTACTTTGGTGTATTATTCAGGGCATTGGATGCAGGGGCGCAACCAGTATGTTGAAGTTGGTAGGGTCCTGTAACAATAGCGTGGAACTTGGCTTTATTAATGGTGTTTTGTGTGTGTGAGTGCCACGAGACTGAACGCTACCATCTTTGAAGTAAAACCAGAGAGAATATCGGCTGCTACATAACCTAATATCAACAAACTACATAACGTTTAACTACGTAGCGTTATACAAAATCCATAACGTTACAGGTCCAAAATATTAGGGAAGATGAAAATTGGTAGGTCTGCCCCCAAATTTTGGTAGGGTGGAAAACCAGTAGCTTGATTTTTGGTAAGGTCCGGACCCGTACATCGGATGCGTCCATGATTGGATGTGAATATAATTGCACATGATTCCACTTCATGTATTTTTTTTATCATTGATATTCACGAAATAAACGTTATTTGAAACGCAGAACTTTGTATCATTAATTGTGTGTTGTCAGTGAGAGATGTGCAACTAAGTTGAACGCTACCACAAGTGAATTGTAATAGTACAGACAGCACAACAGACCAAAGAAAGAAGATCATTATCGTAATTATTCAGATTATATATTTTATATTATGCACATGAATGTGTATAAGTAAAGTTCCATTAAGCCCCTAAAGGCTCTTCGGTTCAGATAAAGTGTAGAATTCATCTGTTTCAGTAAAACTTGACATTTAGATGGACCATGTGGTTAGCGCAACGCAAAGCCGCCTTTAACCCCCTCCCCCAACTTAAAGTCATATACCTATCTAAAATTTATTTTGGGACACTTTCACCACGACCTGAAAAAAGTACAAGGTTCTCACTGAGGCTCTTACAGCTATACAGTGCAACACCACCCGTCACCAGGTTCTCACTGTGGCTCTTACAGCTATACAGTGCAACACCAACCGTCACCAGGTTCTCACTGAGGCTCTTACAGTTATACAGTGCAACACCACCCGTCACCAGGCTCTCAATGAGGCTCTTACAGCTATACAGTGCAACACCACCCGTCACCAGGTTCTCACTGTGGCTCTTACAGCTATACAGTGCAACACCACCCGTCACCAGGCTCTCACTGAGGCTCTTACAGCTATACAGTGCAACACCACCCGTCACCAGGTTCTCACTGAGGCTCTTACAGCTATACAGTGCAACACCACCAGTCCTCAGATGAATGTGTAGAATATTTTTAATAACGTATTCTGTATTTTATACAACAAAATGTAAAAAAAAACAATAAGCAGTGCCGTTCGTAGCTCTTCATTGATAATTGGAGTCTGATTTTTTTGGGAGTGGGGGGGGGGGGCTTTACAACACCAAATGTAATAGCAGTAAATAGTGGAAGGGGCCCATTTGATGGCTACCTAGTCATAATAGAAGTAACTAGTAGAAGGGGCCCATTCGGCGGGTACCTAGTCATACAAAATGTCCTTGTCAAGGCGTAGTACGATAATTTTGTAGATGGGATGTGGGGGAAAATGATCCAAGTTGGCAGCCCTTGAGGCACATCAGCTGTAGTGCTGACCTCGCGTGACTAGACATTGCGGTGTTTGTTGACCTTAAAGTATGAATAACTTAACCCACAGTTTACACGGTCGAATATAGATGAGGCTTAGTGCTTTTTTTTTTCATTGGTGGATGGGGGGAGGGGGGGCGACTTTTTATTGAAAGATGTAGATATTGTAATGATTATGTAAATGACCAGTTGTATAAAGTCTTAAACAACTGAACGATCATATAAATTACTAGTTATATAAAAGCTGAAATAATGTAACGATTATATAAATGACCAGTTTTTTTTTTAAAAAAAAGATCTGTTGTATAAGCCTTAATTATTGTAATGACTACACAGATGAACATTAGCATTCAAGCTCGAATAATGTAATAATATAAAGCACTGCCACCAGTAATTTGCATTTGTCCTCTTTTACTACAATGGGCCATGTTGAGGGTTTGTTTTCCTTCTGATTGTTGTAACAAAAGCACTTGGGTTGCCGTGATGATGGCAATTTTTATTACACAACAATGTCAAGCAACATCAAATACATTCTAATAGCAATGATAGTTAAAGATACCATGATGTCACTAAAACCTCTTGTTCTATCTAAACTCTACGTCGATTACAATGGACCTCTTCATACTACATCTACTCTCTATGACTGTCTCAACCTAACTCCCGCCTCAACGCTCTCTGTACGAACTGTCCCACAAAACTCAGGGCCCCCACTTGTTTGATTGGTTAAAATACACATTTTCAGTTCAGCGACCTATCTATTTATTACAAAGAACGTTTTTAGACCTCTTTCATTTTGATTCGGGGTCTTTTATTGTTTCCCCACCCATTGTCACCAAGGGTAAAGAATTTTATATGTAAGTGATCAAACTTTCCGAGCCTGGGCCATTAGAAATTGTAGCCGTCTGACTTTATTAAGTCAACAAAGATATAACCGTGAGCTTACTTTAAATCCTGTATTCTAGACCTACATCGAGGTAGCTTTCTTTAAGAGAACCCACTTCATCACAGTTCCCTTTTGAATCAAGCCTGTCCCATCCCTCATAAATAGATAAAGGGAACTTGGAAACAGCCCCGTAGCGTGAAAATTCTACAGCAGGGGCCAAGCATTCTACAGCAGGGACCAGGCAATAACAGGGGGGGGGGGCAGGCCGTGCCGCCCCCCCCCCCCCCCAAGATTCTTAAAATAATTAAATTAATTGGTTAAATCAACGGATTTTGATGACTTAATTGATGGAAAAATGAAAACCAGACGCTATTTGCCCCCCCCCCCCCCCCCAAAAAAAATTTTGGTGAAATGACGCCGCTGGGGGCAGGTAATACATTTTACTAAGTAGAAGAAATAAGCAGAGGGAGCCAGACAAAACGCACGCTACGGGCCTGCTTGGAAAACACAACAATATTTATTGAAATTCAGCAGCTACAACATAGTTGAACAGAAAATTGTTTATGAGTACTGGCAGTATCAAGGGGAAGCAAAATATTACTGCAAATTATTTTATGATATGGATAACAGCAAGTCGAATGTAGAGTTTACAACACCCAATGTAATAGAAGTAAATAGAGGAAGAAACCCAATTGACGACTACCTATTCATACATAAAAATGCAGTGGCGCAACCAGCAAAAAATGCTGGGGGGGGGGGCGGCTCACATTATGAAAAAAGTCAGTTTGACAGTCTTTTTTGTAACTTTATAACATTAATTATGTATTGATGATTTGCCCCCTCCCCCCCCCCGGTTGCGCCACTGTAAAAATGTATCTGACAAGGAGCACAAAAATTAAGTTGATGGGATATGGGGGGAAATTATCCAAGTTGGCAATCCTTGAGGCACATCAGCTGTAGCACTGACCTCACCATGTTTGTTGACCTGAAAGTATTGAAAGACACTACAATTTACACAGTAGAAGAACATAGCAGAGGCGTATTAATTTTTTTTTGGGTGGGGGGGTAGGAGGGGGTGATATTTAACCAATCAGTTGCCTTTTATTCCCCTTTTATTGAAACATTCTGCATCCTAATGTAAGATTTTTTGCACCCTTTGAACCACAGTGCGACCAGTCCCAGATAATATTTATGACCAGTCATATGTAGGCTTAAAAAAATTAACAATTATATAAATATAATGATTGATTATACAAATATAATGATTGATTACATAAATATAATGATTGATTACATAAATATAGAGATTGATTATATAAGTATAATGATTGATTACATAAATATAGGGATTGATTATATAAATATAATGATTGATTAAATAAATATAATGATTGATTACATAAATATAGAGATTGATTATATAAATATAATGATTGATTACATAAATATAGAGATTGATTATATAAATATAATGATTGATTATATACTGTGGGTTAGTTTTCCTTCTGTAAGTTGTATGTCTCTGATTCTTTTATTTACCAGTTCTGCAGCCTTCTTTCTTTCTATTAATGTATATTTAAATATAGACGTCTTCACATACGGTAGTGCTACATATATATAAAAAAAAAAGAATTTGGGTTGCCGTAAAGATGGCAATGTTATTACACAGCAAAGTCAAGCAACATCAAATATACAACAGCCATGATAGTTACAAATTTCGTGATTTCACTATGATACTTGAAAGCAATTTTTATTTAAGAGAGCCACTGATCATCTTTTAAAAAGTATTGTTCTAAACGATACTGTTATGACTTTGTGTGAATAAATGTAATGAAAGAAAAAAAAAGCAATTTTTTTTAAGAGAGCCACTGATCGTCTTTTAAAAAGTATTGTTCTAAACGATACTGTTATGACTTTGTGTGAATAAATGTAATGAAAGAAAAAAAAACATCAGGATTGAGCAGCATTTGGACAAACATGCTCAATAATTATATGATAACATTTGGACAAACATGCTCAATAATTATATGATAACATTTGGACAAACATGCTCAATAATTATATGATAACATTTGGACAAACATGCTCAATAATTATATGATAACATTTGGACAAACATGCTCAATAATTATATGATAACATTTGGACAATCATGCCCAATAATTATATGATAACATTTGGACAAACATGCTCAATAATTATATGATAACATTTGGACAATCATGTTCAATAATTATATGATAACATTTGGACAAACATGCTCAATAATTATATGTTAACATCTAAAAATGTAACTAGTCTTGTTGAACTTGAAGAATTTTATTTATCGACTGATGATTTTTATTTCTGTATACTAAAAGCCATATACTATCAAAAGTGGATTCCGAGGTGTTCCGTATAATAACAACATTGAATAACTGTACTGGTCTGTGCAGCTAATACTGAAACAACGAAATGTGTTATAGTCTACACAGTATATTTATTGAATTAATAGCTAAGTATGAACAATTTAATCCCGTAGTCAAATAATGACATGATATTCTGCTTATACCTAGTCCTGTGCTATGAGCAGTGTCCAGTCGGATAAATTTAACAACAATTCAATAAAAAAAAATCAGACACATTGCATAAATACATGTTTAAATTGATTGCCCAATTCAGTTCTATTGAGATAAAGATAATAAAACCAAAACATAGCATGTGTAGCCTATATACGATAACAACCTATTTGAATAGCAGTAAACTAATAAACTATGTCGATGAGTGTGTCAATGTGACCTGTTTCTGAAAACAAACTGCACTTATAGAATGCCTTCTTGAATCACTGCATTGTGTCAAGCTACGCACAACTTGGCCACAACATTCTCAAGGGAGATAGATACACATCGAACTTTGAAAAAAAAATTCACTTAAAAATATGTATTTTTATATATAGATCTACATCCAGGTATTATATACAGTCGATTCCGCTTAATTGGGACACATCGGGACCGAGGCTTTTTGTCCCAATTAAGCGGCTGTCCCAATTAAACATACAAATTTACTATTGGCTTCTTGGTTTGGTTTCTTTGAGATTTGTCCCAAATAAGCGGCTGTCCCAACTAAGCGGTGTCCCAATTAAGCGGAATCCACTGTATTACATTTTATTATAAAAATGAAGGCCATATAATAGATTTTATAATAAAGATAGAGGATAGTGGGGGTTTTGTCCGCTGCGGGTTTTGTCCGCTGGGGATTATGTCCGCTGGGGGTTATGTCCGGATAAGTGTCACTCTTTTTTTTTTACCATTACTTTATCATTGCGTGTAACACTTCAGTATCCACCCCCCCCCCCTTTTTTTTTTCCACCAAGGCGATATGCAATAAGTGAACGATCCTTTGTCAACAATGTATTGTTGTAACTATATATAGAATGACTCCCAGACACATGGGTTCAATTACTACAATAATACCTTTTATTTATTAGTACAAATCCGCTTAACATTTAATCTACAACTAAACTAAGCTTTACTAATATATGCAGATGGAAAATCACTACAGGAGACTCAAACGTGTTACGTCTAAGGCAACGAACTCGCTGTGCTAAAATTGCCTAACTGTCAACTTTTTCTCTGGTCACTAACTTCTATCAACGAGTCCGAAGTAGATCCCTGCCCCCCCCCTTTTTTTTCAAACCAGGTCACGTGACTGGTCTATCGATGAATCGTCCTGATGCTAGCGCCAGTTGAGGCACTGCCCTCGATGGCATTGGTTGAGGAGGGGAGAACGACACGTGTACCCCCCCCCCATCTCTTTTTTACACACCTGTCCAGGTGATAAAATGGTGCAGAGTCGTGGGTCAGTAGAAAGAAAGTTGAACAGGTCGAGACAGTGGCGCTACTCACGAAGGGGCGCCAAATGGTATATTTTAATATAATCTTATATGGGTTTCGAATGGTGTGTGGGGGGGGGGGCGCTAAAAAAGGTATTGTGCCCCTGGCTCGCTACGCCACTGGCTCGAGAACAAGAGCAGATCACCCAGACAGGGACAGTTCAGTCATTTCAATGTATCCTGTCATCATGTTGTTGACTCTTTAGTCAGCGTTAATTTATATATATAAAAAAATTTGACTAGGTATTCAAGCTGGGGTTGAAACATGAATTAAATGAAGTGTAATGGGGATCAGTAAATATGATCATTTGTTTAAGTTACGACCCTACGCTAACTACGGCCATTAGTTCTATGTGGTCACTTGCCCACCCCCTGGAGGTGGATGGACACTCATGAGGTCATTGGTCAAAACTGCATTCAGATCTTTGACATAGTAAAAAAAACAAAACTAACTTTATATAAATCCACGCCAATGTAATGTAAACAATATTCAGTAATGAATAATAATAATAAATAGTTGGACGGAATACGCACCGAAAAAAAATAATATTGTGCATATTTTTGTTAAGAGCCAAATCGGTAAAACGTTGATAGATGAAGAATAAAATATATAATAAGTTATTCTTCAATTCCTTTGATAAGGAAAGGTGGCTGTGCGTTACGCCGCGTGGCTTTGAATGGCACTGTGTTCGAATCTCATTGAGTACCTTACAGCTGTATATATATTTTTTTAATTGTTAGGAAAATAAATAAATCAGTAAAATCATAGGATGATTCATTCTTTCTTTAGTGTTCTTATTAAAAAAAAAAGTTTAAACCAACGAGTAGCCTGCAATGGCTGTAAAAACCATCAATGATAACACAGTAGCCAAATATGGCAAATAAAACAAAAAAAATTGTCTTGTACGTAGTCACACTCTATTAGGCTCTATGCCCCGCAGTTCACAGAAGACCATCCAACCGTTGTGTGGTCAGAGATGTGTCCAGTGTTATTTATGTTCACGCTTTTTCTCAGTTATCTCACCTTATGTCGAACTTAACACGGACACTCTGCCCGATGAAAGTAACAAAAAAAAAACACAACCCAACAACAAGTGACTGTTCAATAGTAGGCTCATTGTCCAGTTTACAGCTAAAGTTTCAACTGTCCAGCTGATGTGTTATTTACTTTCACGCTTTTCATTGTGCGCCTTATCTTGCATTTCTTCTTTCGGATAACTAATCGACAAATTGAATTGATTTTATTCAGTTCGGGATGGCACAAACAACAACGTCCAGATAAGTGTTCAGTCTCTGCATTCTTCTTTTATATGTTATGATCATAATGTTAACAGCAATAATACATTTTATTTTGCATTGATCGCAATTTAGTTACTTCGTGCATTCAAATAAATAAAATTTCAAATAGTAATGTGTTAACTTATCCGCTTTTTAAAATGTTTATTGAGACATTTGAGCAGATATCACATGTATTTAAAAAATACGGTCAGACTTCAGTTAAGTGAATGTGAGACTACCAGTTGAATAGTTACAATGTCAGTTAAGTAGTTACAATGTAAGAATATTAGGTAGTTACGATGTCAGACTATCAGTTTATTTCTCTTTACTACTTAAAATGAATGCGATTTTTAAAAATCTTTAAAGTTTAACATTCATTCATACCACAAAATAATGGAATCAGCATACTTGATAATTATTTTATACAAAAAATAAACATGATTCAATAAAATCGGACAGTTAAGCCTTTAGACAATAACCCACGTGAAAAGTGAACTGAGTTCAGCTGATACAGGAAATGAAACATTGTAAAGGAGGCTAAGCATTGCAATTTGAATTGACAAAAGTCAGCCACCTTAAGTCCTTTCTTACTACTGCACAAATTGGAACTTTATGCGGTAAATGTTAAAAAAACAACTTTATTTTTTCTAGTTTTCGATGCTTGTGTAATTTTAGTAAAGTAATCATAGTAACCTTTTTTTACATTTCCTATTAATATTGCATTTTAAAACATATTGCAATAACTTATACCCAGAATTCAGATATTGGGACATTTTGTGTGAGAAAATTAAAATACCCAATTTTATAGACCAGACAAGATTAAAAAAAAAATCAAGTAAAAATACCCGAACTCAGTAACTGTCATGTTTACATACAATCATAGCATTTATATGACCTCGAAACCATAAGATTGCAATTCTTAATTCTAATTTATGACACTGAATGATACAATTAGCGTATATCTACAGATGGTGCTACTATTTTGATTGACAGGTGCCATGGGCTTGAAACTTTGTGTCAACTTTTTTTTTTAGGACGGAGGGGGGTAGGTATGGTGGACGGGTACCATAAATATCGTTGAGGGACCGCTTAGAAGTGTCAAAAATGTGACTGAAAATCAAAATCACTTTTTAAGGTGGTCCATGGGGCATTAAAGGTTTCTGCTAGTTGTTTTTTCTATCTTTTTTATTTTTTAAGCTACAAGCCATTTTTGGCTCATGCATACAACATACCAATTAATGAACAAAGAAATAAAAAAAAATATTTAAAAAATTATTTAAAAATGTATTTTGTGACTTTTTTGGGTAAAAAAGTGTAATTTTAAGACATATTTTCAAAAATTTTCAAAGAACCAATTTTTAAAATCTATTGCAGATATCATAAAATAACTTTGCACAAATGTTAATGAGTGTGTTTCAAACAAATGTTCCATTTTTTAATTGGAAATATTGAATAGAATTTTTTTTATAATTTTTTTTCTTACCTACCCCCCCCAAAAATGCAACTTTTTCTCAAAAGAGTTAATTTAATTGTCCTTAAATGCCCCATGGACCACCTTAAATAAGTGAGTCTCCACTTACTATCTATACTATTGTTTGGCAGGTCTCATGTGAAAAAAAAGAATGGGAAGAGTGTTATAAGAGAACTGGGTTTGAAACAAACTGGTGGCAGCCATTTGAAGAAACAATAAATTATAAGGATATCAGCCAGAAAGAAGAAAAATTAACCTTCCTCGTATTCAACCAGTGGTGCCAATTACCATAATATCTAACATATTCCGTACTGGAAGTTCAAAAGACCATCTTACAGTAATAGATTTATTTTACGGTGAGGTATTCTTGTTTAAAATAAAAAATTCAGTTTTATTAAGTTTTGCATGTTAGCCAGATTTCATTTAATTTTTTGAACCTTCTTTCCGGATGATACAAAATAAGTCCGATGGCAGTCTAATATTGGGGTGAGATGTTAGCCCCTGACCATATTGAAAGAAAGGGACAGTATTTTCT
Organism: Bulinus truncatus; assembly: GCA_021962125.1. Classification (NCBI taxonomy): domain Eukaryota; kingdom Metazoa; phylum Mollusca; class Gastropoda; family Planorbidae; genus Bulinus; species Bulinus truncatus. Next base: position 1,519,469 of record JAGDYQ010000032.1, on the reverse strand, counting down.
AAATCCAGTGAAAAGAACATTTCTTCTTCCCGCAACTGTTTATTTGCATCCTTGGCAACAAATCAATCCAGTACAAGATGAGTATGGATCTGGTTATTAAAGAAAAGGAGCTTGGAATGATATACAGGGCAGCAATATTTTGTCATCATAAATGCTTCCTATGCCAGACTAATTCAATGTCTGGGATGACAGTGATAATGGCACTGGGTACATTGGATGGAGGGGAAAGTATTTTTCTTTTTATTCAAGTAATTAATGGTAAGTAGTCCTTCAAATATTTTCAATATAATTTCTTTGCAATTAGATTATCTGCTAACACTACTAACCCTTGCATTTATGAATAGATTTTTAAACATGGTAAGAAAATGTATCAATAAAGTATTGTCTTGGCAGGTTTCATGTGAAAAAAAAGAATGGGAAGAGTGTTATAAGAGTACTGGGTTATAAACAAACTGGTGGCAGCCATTTGAAGAAACAATAAATTAATAAGGATATCAGCCAGAAAGAAGAAAAATTAACCCCTCTTCGTATTCAACCAGTGGTGCCAATGACCATAACATCTAACATGTTCCGTACTGGAAGTTCAAAAGACCATCTTACAGTAATAGATTTATTTTACGGTGAGGTATTCTTGTTTAAAATTAAAAAAAATAAAAACCAGTTTTATTAAGTTTTGCATGTTAGCCAGCCTGCTAATAATTTTATTAACCTTCTTTCCAGATGATACTAAATAATAGTCTGATGGCAGTCTATTATTGGGGTGAGATTTTAGCCCCTGACCATATTGAAAGAAAGGGACAGTATTTTCTAAATCCAGTGAAAAGAACATTTCTTCTTCCCAAAACTGTTTATTGCATCCTTGGCAACAAATCAATCCAATACAAGTGGAATATGGATCTGTTATTAAAGAAAAGGAGCTTGGAATGATATACAGGGCAGCAATATTTTATCATAAATGCTTCCTATGCCACACTATTTTAATGTCTGGGATGACACAGTGATAATGGCCCCTGGGTACATTAAATGGAAGGAGGGGAAAGTATTTTTCTTTTTATTCAAGTAAATAATGGTAAGTAGCCCTTCAAATATTTTCAATATAATTTCTTTGCAATTAGATTATCTGCTAACACTTCTAACCCTTGCATTTATGAATAGATTTTTAAACAATGGTAAGAAAATGTATCAATAAAGTATTGTCTTGGCAGGTTTCATGTGAAAAAAAAGAATGGGAAGAGTGTTATAAGAGTACTGGGTTTGAAACAAACTGGTGGCAGCCATTTTAAGAAACAAAAAATTATAAGGATATCAGCCAGAAAGAAGAAAAATTAACCTTCCTTGTATTCAACCAGTGGTGCCAGTGATCATAACATCTAAAATGTTCCGTACTGGAAGTTCAAAAGACCATCTAACAGTAATAGATTTATTTTACGATGAGGTATTTTTGTTTAAAATTTAAAAAAAAAAAATTCAGTTTTATTAAGTTTTGAATTATAGCCAGCCTTCTATTAATTTTATGAACCTTCTCGCCAGATGAAAACTAAATAACAGTCTGATGGCAGTCTGCTATTGGAGTGAGATGTTAACCCCTGACCATATTGAAAGAAAAGGACAGTATTTTCTGAATCCAGTGAAAAGAACATTTCTTCTTCCCAAAACTGTCTATTTGCATCCTTGGCAACAAATCAATCCAATACAAGTGGAATATGGATCTGGTTATTAAAGAAAAGGAGCTTGGAATGATATACAGGGCTGCAATGTTTTGTCATCATAAATGCTTTCTAAGCCAGACTATTTCAATGTCTGGGATGACAGTGAAAATGGCCCCTGGGTACATTAAATGGAAGGAAGGGAAAGTATTTTTACTTTTTATTCAAGTAAATAATGGTAAGTAGCCCTTCAAATATTTTCAATATAATTTCTTTGCAAGTAGATTAACTGCTAACACTACTAAACTTTGCATTTATGAATTGATTTTTAAACATGGTAAGAAAATGTTTCAATAAAGTATTTTCTTGGCAGGTTTCATGAGAAAAAAAACAAATGGGAAGAGTGTAATAAGAGTGCTGGGTTTGAAACAAACTGGTGGTAGCCAATTGAAGAAACAATAAATTATAAGGATATCAGCCAGCAAGAAGAAAAATTAACCCTCCTCGTATTTAACCAGTTGTGCCAATGATCATAACATGTAACATGTACCGTACTGGGAGTTCAAGAGACCATCTTAAAGTAATAGATTTATTTTACGGTGATGTATTCTTGTTTAAAATTAAAAATAAAAAATTCAGTTTTATTAAGTTTTGCATGTTAGCCAGATTTCATTTAATTTTTTGAACCTTCTTTCCAGATGATACTAAATAACAGTCTGATGGCAGTCTGTTAATCGGGTGAGATTTTAGCCCCTGACCATATTGAAAGAAAGGGACAGTATTTTCTGAATCCAGTGAAAAGAACATTTATTCTTGACAAAACTGTTTATTGCATCCTTGGCAACAAATCAATCCAATACAAGTGGAATATGGATCTGGTTATTAAAGAAAAGGAGCTTGGACTGATATGAAGGGCTGCAATATTTTGTCATCATAAATGATTCCTATGCCAGACTAATTCAATGTCTGGGATGACACAGTTATAAAGGCCCCTGGGTACATTAAATGGAAGGAAGGGAAAATTATTTTTTTATTCAAGTAAATAATGGTAAGTAGCCCTTCAAATATTTTCAATATAATTTCTTTGCAATTATATTATCTGCTAACACTACTAACCCTTGCATTTATGAATAGATTTTTAAACATGGTAAGAAAATGTATCAATAAAAGATTGTCTTAGCAGGTTTCAAGCAAAAAAAAAAAAAGAATGGGAAGAAAGTTATAAAGAGTACTGGATTTGAAACAAACTTGGGCAGCCATTTAAAGAAACAATACATTATAAGTTTATCAACCACAAGAAGAAAAATTAACCCTTGTTTATGCCACCAGTGGTGCCAATGACCATAACATCTAACATGTACTTTACAGGAAATTCAAAAGACTATCTTACATTAACAGAAATATTTTACGGTGAGGTATTCTTGTTTAAAATTTAAAAAGAAAAAAGAATGCAGTTTAAATAAGTTTTGCATGTTGGCCAACCTTATATTAATTTTTTGAACCTTCTCACCAGATGAAAAGAAAATGACTGTCTCATGGCAGTCTGCTATTTGGATGAGATGTTAGCCCCTGACCATATTTAAAGAAATGGACATTATTTTCTGAATCCAGTCAAAAGAACATTTCTTCTTCCCAAAACTGTTTATTGCATCCTTGGCAACAAATCAAACCAATGTGAGTGGAATATGGATCTGTTTATTAAAGAAAAGGAGCTGGAACTGATTCACAGGACAGCCCCTTTTGTGAGGAACTTTTTTATGAGTTTATCTGGCAATTAGAGGGAGGAAAAACCACATCAGCAGACCACCACATCAGCAGACAAGTTCCAAAATCTAAAAGGAAATCTCAATTGAGGAATGTTTGTTGTGCCAGGCTAATTCAATGTATTGGAAGACAGTTTTTGTTTTTATTCAAGCAGCAAATGGTAAGTAGCCCTTGAAATATTTACAATATTTCTTATTTAATGCCTTTGACATTTAAGTATCTAATAACACTACTAACCCTTGCATTCATGTTTATATTTTTAAATATGGTAAGGAATTTCTCAAAGAAATTATTGCCTTTGGCAGGTCTAAAGCAAAAAAAAGAACATAATGCCAGGAGTCCAATAAGCAAGCTGGAACTGAAACATAGCCAACCTTTTGAACCAACAACATATTTGATCCAGCAAGAAGAAAAATTCACCCTCTACACCAATGCCAGTAATGGATGTTCAAAGACCATCTTACCTTCACAAATATATTTTACAGTAAGGCGTTATTATTTAGATTAAAAAAAGAATTAGTTTATTTAAAGTTTGCATGTTAGCCATTCTTCTATTGATTTTAAGAACCTTCTTTACCAGATGGACACAAAATGAGTCTGATGGCAGTCTGCTGTTGTGGTGAGATGTTAATCCTGACCGTATTCGAAGAAGGGCTTACACCACTGTATTTTCTGAATCCAGTGAAAAAATCTTTTCTACTTCTCAACAAATAGGCAACAAATAGACACAATGCGAGTGGAATATGGATCTGATTAAAAAAAGAAACTGACTGGGCCAGCCTTTTGAAACAACATATTTGATCTAACAAGAAGACAAATTAACCCTCCACCAATGCCAGTATTGGATATTTAAAGACTATCTTACATTTACAGAAATATTTTACGGTGAAGCTTTGTTATTTAGATTTCTAAAAAAATAAAAATTTCAGTTTATTTTAAAGTTTGCATGTTAGCCAGTCTTCTAATATTTTTAGAAACCTTTTTTTACCATATGATCACAAAATGATGGCAGTCTTAATCATTTGTATACAATGTACCTGGTAATAAAAATCTTCACAATCAAGATGTTAGGTTTATTATTGGTATTCAAAACTGACTTCTTTGGTTTCCACTTTGAGATGTGAAGATGTGTCAGTGGCATTTTCTTTCAGTTTACATTTTGCTAGTGTTGAGATTGACGTACATGGTGAAGTGGAGAAATAGAAGATGGATATATCATAGATATTGCATACTTGCTCATATATTCTGAGAATTAAGGCGTAAGTGTTAATGTATCCCTATATGTGTATGCATTTGCAGTGTGCTGTTAGACATGGCCGTTCTTCGCGGCCCATAGGTAGAAACATTGAGAAGGAGGCCCCTACCCACTACTCTCGAGATATTAAGAAAGTATCTGGATGGCTGTTCCCTGACCAAAAGACCTTTTGTTTTGTTAGAAAGGGAAATGGTGCACAAAACGGTCGTCTAGTTTTCCATTCAGTTAGCACAGCGTTGCCTGTATCTGTATTGCATGCATGAAGAAGTACTTTTACGATTGTTAAATACATATTATAACGAAAAAAATTGTTTGTAAATGTTTTAAAAACAAATGACAACATCAAAATGAATTTATTTCATGTTTTTCATGATGTTTAATTTATTTGGCTTTTTCTCTATTACATGAACACACACTGTTCTCTTATAATTTCTATTTATTTATTTATTTCACATGAGTACATGTAAACATATTGGATTGTTATATTGTTAGAAAATAAATATATCTGGTGTTAAAATAAACATGTCTTTTCTTTTTGATTTATTTCAATATTTGCTAAATACCAAATTAAAAACAATCCTTCATCATAAATTGTCTGGCATGTGTTTCTAATATATACTATATACAGATCTAATCATAGCACCTTAGGCAGATAATCCCTGTTATTTTCTGGTAGACGTATGCAAAAAGTATTGGTCGGGGCCCCGCCACCTAGCAGCAGTTTACAGTTTACATACAAATTAATACTGGATGTGGAGGAGCTCGCAGTGCCGAACCTTGGGATTTGGGGGCCCCGGGGGCTTGGCCTCTTTGGGTGCCCCTGTATTTTAACATTCGGCACCATGACATGAGATAATTTACTTAATATATAATCTAAAAATTTTGGGGCCCCCCCCATCAAGCTGGGGCCCGGGGGGACTTTTGATATCGGACCCAACCCTAGGAACGCCTCTTGGCCCAATACCATTGTGTTGTTTAAGAATGACACTGAGAAGGTCTTTACGATATCATACGTAAACGTGAAATATGTTAGTGCTACACCTTCCTATGGTGCAAATTGACTCAAACAGAAGCTTAGTAATAGCTAAGTAGCTACACTGTTTGAACACCGGGTGGGCATAAACTTGAGCGTAAGATAATATTTTATATTACAAAAATGCTATTGATGGTTATACATCATAAAAGTGGAAAGCATTTCAAACAGTGCCAAACCTAGGGATTTGGAGACCCGGGGGGGGGCTTGGTCTCTATGGGGGGCCCTGCATTTTGACATTCGACACCATGACGTGATATAAGCTGGGTCCCGAGGGACTTTCGAATTAGGATCCCCCCTCCCCACACCCTAGGTACGTCTCTGATTTTAGATCAGGGAATTTTACTATCTTGTCAAATTAACAGCGAGTTATATCACTACTAGCACTTGACATGTGTTAATGTCTTGTGATATATTTTGATATGTAAACAATACATCGGCTAGAAGTCTCAATCTGGGGAAGCACCTTGTTCAACAAACGTTATTATGTCCACTGTGCAATGTGCATGTATACAAACAAAGAAATAGGTCATGAAAAAAAACTTCTACCAGTTTACTAACAGCCGGCTGTGTTTGTAAAGATAGCATTGGCCAGTAGTCTTATTTCGGGGAAGTACCTAGCTCAACCAACAGGAGTTGTGTTGTCCACTGGACATGTATACAATCAAAGAAATAGGTCATGAAAAAATTCTACCAGAAGCTTACTACCAGACGGCTGTGTTTGTAAACATTGCGTTGTGTCGTAGTAGTTTCTATTCGGGGGAAGTACCTAGCTCAATCGACAGGACTTGCGTCATTTGACTGTCTATGCCAGTATAGAAAAAAATACTACCAGCTTGCAACCAGACGACTGTCTCGGTAAAATATGTAAACAAAGCATTGGTTAGCAGTTTACACTAGGGAAAGTACCTATAGTTCAATACACAGGGGTTGAGTGTACTGGACAAGTATACCAACAAAGAAATAGGTCATAGAAAAAGGATCACCGGCCTCCTATTGGACGACGGTTTTTGTAAACAAAACATAGCCTAGCCGTTTAAATCGGGGAAATTACCTGACCTAATACGCAATGGTCAATAAACAGAGGTTACGCCCACTGTCGTATGGAATATGCACCATTAAATAAATAGCTCATTAAACAATAACACTTCTGGGCTACTGTCAAATGAATTTAAATCCTATCAATTCTTCATTTTTGTATTTATAAATGTAAAGGTTACAGGTGAGTAGTAAGTTTAGTCTGAAAGCGAACTTTGATCAATATCTGGTAACTACTGTGAGTGTGTGTAAAAAAAAAGTGAAGTTCCATTAGCCCAAACGAGCCATCGGGGCAGATGAAGTGTAGAATTCATCTGTTTCTATAACCTCGGCATATGAAGGGATTGTGAGGTTAGCCTTTACTTCCCCAACTTAAATTCAGGTACCCATTTAAAGCTGGATGGACTTATGGGACGCTTTGAAACAAATTTCAACTGGAAAAATTCCCATGGCTCTCACCGAGGATCGAACCTAGGAAATTAAGGTCGACAGTCGAGTATCTACACCACTCGGCCATCCGTCCCACATGAGTGTGTGTAATATTTTCAAATATTTTTACTCACTGATTAATAATTATCAGTTAGGCTCTTTAAACTATAAATGTTATGGTATTATAACAATAATCAGAAATAATATTTCATTGCTTTATTTGGTTACTCTGGCTCGACTCCAGTCCCAAGTTATTATTAATAAGATATGACGTTGAAGGAATGCACACACATTTGCCTGGTGGTCCATAACCAATGTGAGCATTCGTTTACAAAAAGCTGTGTGGTTAAGCACAATAATTTATACATATCATTTTTTATTAATTTTTTTTTATTTTAGTGTCAATTGTTTTTGTGTTTGCGTAGTTCAACGATTTAATAATGCGAGTTACGTTTTCTTCTCCGACTTCAAATGGGCCATAAAGATCTTACTAACTGTGAAAGGTTCTACCAGTTTTTTTTTCTTTAAAATTGTAATAAATATATAAATGTTTTATAGTTTCTGTATGGCCAGGGGTAGAAAAATCAAGTAGAAATTTAGCATCGAATGGCTTTGCTAATGCTAGTATGAAATTCAGGTACACATTTAAAGCTGGGTGGTACACATTTAAAGCTGGATGGTACACATTTAAATCTGGGTGGTACACATTTAAATCTGGGTGGTACACATTTAAAGCTGGATGGTACACATTTAAATCTGGGTGGTACACATTTAAAGCTGGATGGTACACATTTAAAGCTGGATGGTACACATTTAAAGCTGGGTGGACTTGAGGGACATTCTGTCTTCAGGAGCTGGGCGCTACTCACGAAGGGGTGCCAAATGTAATATTTTACATATAATATTATTGTTACGATCGCACCCCCTCTCATCACAGCTCCCCTCCCCCCCCCCATATTATGTCCCCCTCATCGCCACACCTATGGTCAGCGTAGCACAGTTAAAGTGACCGAGATCAAAGCCCTACTGGACTCGGGTAAAACCTCCGAGTCAGGCTTTGATGTCCGAAACGCCCCTCCCCCTATCCCCACCCACCAGATTCGGGGACCAGAAGTTTTAAGGGAGTTTAGCCAGTTTTAAATTGGAGTTTGGACAGAGATGTAGTTGTATAGATTCAGTGTGGTATTAGAGTTTGTATGAGATAGTCGTGCAGTCACGAGTAGTTTAAATAAAGTTCATTTAGTTTATATTTCAAATCAATAAGCGTTGACTTATCTGTTGATATACCTGTGTGTTTCACTGTGTGTTTATTGATTATCTACAAAAGAGCCCGTAACAATTATATTGCATTCGAAGGGGGGGGGGCGCTAAAAAGGTGTTGTGCCCCGGGCGCGTGTTAAGCTCGCTACGCTACTGAATGTGACCAGAATTCCAGTTTCATATACAGTAAAAAAAAATAATAACCGCACTGCAGTCCATTTATTGAAATTTTGAAACAAAAGCTGCACACAAAAACTATTCGATCGGGTCCCATGCGCTAGAGCCGGGTTGGGTCACCCCTGTAACCGAGCTTTTAAACACTCAGTTCCTGAATGAAAACTGTGCCTTGGATCTGCATGAAACGAGCACGGTCTGGCTTCAGAGGCGTAGCGTACTCGTAAGAGTACTTCCGGTTGATGTAGCAGGTCACAGAGTTGAGCTTGACCAGGTAGTAGATTTCAAACACAGAGTTCAGGAGAAAGGGGTAGGTGCTGTTTATAGGTAAGGCGGCCCAATTTTCGTTCAACAGGTAGGACACAATCAGTTGCTTATTGTAGCAGTCTAGTCCGGAAGTGATAGTTGTATGTGGTGGCGTTCACAAAGAGTCTCAGCTAGAAACTGTCGTATTTCAGCACAATACCTTTAATGTACATCTGTGAACAAGACGGACAATTTATGAAATTGAAATTGGTATAAGAAAAAGGGAAGTAACCATACATGGAGAAACTAGAGTTACGCATGATCAACACCAGAGATGAGCGGACAGGACGCGTCTGCTTGCGGACGCAGATCCGCAGACTTTTCCAAATACACGGATTGACAGCGGACACTTCGTATGGTTAAGGTGCGGACTCGCGGACTGACGAGGATCCTCGCGCCCTTGCTGCACTTTCTTCTCCTCAGTTTTTAATATTACCGTTTAATGTTTGAATCTTTGAAAACTTTATGTTTTGCTTACAGTTGAATAAAAAATCCTGTGTTGCTTTTTGCTTCATGTTTTAATATTTTCTTTATCGTTACCATAAAAAAATTTAAAGTCATTTAAACAACTAAATTTCAGCAATGCGGACGCGCGGACTGACTGCAAACCAATGTTGTAAGATTCTGCGGACGCGGATCATTGCCAGAAATCCATGGACGCTATATTTCAAGATCCGCACTCCTCTGATAGTCTGATGGAGAGACTAGAGCACTGAGCTCTATACTAAATATAGAGCTCAGTGAGAGCTACAATAATGAAGATACCCTTTTACAAAGAAGAGCTCTTTGGGTAATTTAGAAAAAAATCTAGGTCATACTTAGTGTGCACGCAGCATCAGCCATGAAAATTTGGCCCAAATAAAATAAGACTTCACTTCCGTAAATATATCTTCGTAATTTTACCATGTAAGGCATATTGTAAACTACACTTTTTGGCTCTAGGTAGAATCAAATTTTATCAAAATGACTGACGGGCTTGCAAGAATACTCTCAAAACCTTCGTTTGAATCCGAGCAATGTAAGTTGTATCACTTTACTTCGTAAATCAAATAGCAGGTGGGCGGTGTTGGACTGTCTATTTGTGACTGGTTTTACAATTGTCCAATATTAATATTAAGGCTATCTAGAGCATAAAAGAAATTTCTTTCATCTTTCTTTACCCCCCCCCCCTTTTTTTTGCCGAATTTTTATTAATTTTAAAGTTAGAATGTGTTGTCTGGGTACAGACAATAGTCTCACACTGTCTCTGTGTCAGTGTGTTTGACAAACAGTGTAACCTCTGACACCTCTACGTAATGACTAATGAGTAATGTCCTAATTCTAATCTTAAAGTTAAAGGCTCTATTCAAGACTCATTTCTTCAAGGCCAAAAACTTGTTTGCTGGCATCATTCTTAGACTTATTAGGTTAAGTGTATGAAGTATGAACTTAGGAATAAATCAGCTTGTTTCTAATTTAGTGTGGACATGTATGCTGTCTTGGCTTTTACCTGTGATAAGCTCACACAAAATAAATGCCAATCCAATGACCTAAATACCCTATATCAAATCATATGGTAAAATGGCGTTCTTGAGCTGAAGTCTCACTGTTTGTATGTACTTTTTTCATTTAAAATAGAAACCTTTTTACTTTTGTTTTCTGTCTTTAGTCCAAGTCTTTTTTCTTCTAAATTTTTAGTTGTTGCAAAGCTCTCTGGAAATGGAGAAGATGCTTTGTTGGATATGAAATCAAAAATACATATGCTAAATGATGAAACAGCACAAGCTCTTAAAAAGAATGTTTTTAAGAATTACTCACAATTTATTGAAACAGCAAGAGAAATTTCAAGTAAGAATTTCAATTTTTTTTTTACTTTCACAGATGTTATGATAAAATTCTGTAACAATATGATCAGTGACAAATCACATAAGTATGAATTTGGCAATTTTTTAAAATATATATTCAGATTCTTCAAACAGCGCTTTTTGAATGTTTCCTTAAAATTTGTATAGGCTTTTTGTTATACAATCAGTCTCTCATGGCCAGGACCTGGCATGGTCTGTAGGGTCCACTGTAGGGATTAGTACCGCAGGTCAGAGCCCTACATGAGCTGTAGAGAATGTTATAGCAGACCAGAGCCCTGCATGGTTGCAGAGTTAAAGGAAGAAAAGACTTTTATAAAAAAAAATTAACTGAATTTGCAAAGTTTTAAAAATGGAATAAAATATTATCTATTTTTAAATATATACGAATGTTATCGTTCATGGTTTTTATGTAGATTTTTATTTTCAGTTCTTGAAGGAGAAATGTACCAGTTGAGTCACATGCTATCTGATCAAAAGTCTGAGATGACAAAAATGATGGAACTATCTCTTAGTCAGTGATAGAGTAGCCAAAGCTTCTCTTTTTGCCTCTTAATTTCACATTCTAGTATAATCACTTCACTATAAATACAGGATTAAGTATAATCAGTGTTGATTAATCATATTTATTCATTTACTATGAATGCCAAATAAACTATTAATAATTTAATTTAGGCTGTCATGCATTGTTTTAAGCTTCACTACATGGATAAATGAGCTGTATTTAATCCCTGTGTGGAGACCAAACTCCCATCAGTTTACTCTCCCCAGGTGACAGATAGGGGAAAGTCATCAGAGTGTCAAAAAATAAAAATTTTGGGGTGGATCCAAACAGGCAACTATTGCCTTGCAGCTAGTGGAGGTATCCAAAAGCTACCAACAAAGCGGGGAGGGTAACATTTTTGTGGTTGTGCCCTGGGTTCATTACCTAGGCACATAAAAATATCATATATCTCCACAAAATTTCCTGCATAAATTATCCTCTAAAAACAGTGGAGACTACACACATTATATCAATGAATCAAATAAACTATGTATGACTTGACAGATGACATGGCTCAGAGATTCAATATGTCAGAAGCTTTGGAAACAGATTTATTTATTTGGCTAAAACACAAAAACAAAAAAAAGGAATATTTCACTAACGCAGAAACTATGAAATTGAAATCAAATCAGATTGACTATCTAAAACTAATAAATAACCACAGACAGAGTAAAGAATGAGCAAGAAATTAACGGCAATCTAGATGCACTTAGAACAGTTACTAAGCAATAAAAAGGTCAACACAGAGTGTTTTTAGGATACAGCAAACAAAAATAAGAAAAGAGCAGAGTGGTATGATGAAGAAATAAAAAAAAATAAGATTGATGATGTTACAAAAAAACAACAAGAAAGTCAACACAAACGTACACTGAGACTAGGAGAAAAGCGACCAAAATAAGCAGGATGAAGAAATTAGAGGGGAACTCTCGAAAGAAAAAACAAACCAGAGAAATGGACATGACCGTCACAGAGGAAAGCAACATTTTTTTAACAATTGTAATTATCCTTTCAGCTATAATTCAAGGTCCCAAGGGGAAGAAGAGAAAGAAACAACCCAGAAGAAGAAAACAGACGCAACTTGGCTTTTTTGTTGGAAAAAGTGGAAGGGTTGTTCGGTATGATACATATCCTCTCACATTGGTTTTTTTTCTTTTTTTTTTGAACTTTTTATTTATCTGCATTTTATGGTTCCAGTAGTCAAACTTTGTAATTGAAAGTGGCATTGTAATTTAATCTTTAAATGTAAAAGTTAATTACATAATAGGATAAAAAAAATAATTTAAGTTTAATAATTTAAACTTATGTTCTTGTGAAAACAGTAATTAAAAAAAAAGTTCAGTATTCTTTTTCAGATTACAAATAAAATTTCAGTTTTATTGCTTTTGTTATAAAGTAGTATTATTGAGTATAATTGGTTTTTATCTTTTGTCTATGAAAAAAAAAGAGTGTAGTAGATGCTCCAGTCAGACAGTTGGTACATGATGGTGATTTGGTGGAACTTGATGCTGAAAACGCACTCTCAGGATCCAGAGGGTCCATGCCTTTCTCCTGAATGACATCTGATGATTGCAACTTAGATACCTCATAGGTACTGAATGTAATAAGCACTGAATTCAATTTTGCAGCTGTGATATATCTTTTCTATAGTAATGAAAGGATTGTCTCATCATTATTTAAATCTTTTTTTTTTAGGTTCGTGTTCCCCACCATCTTTTTTTCCAGGAGGTCCCGAAATTTCTAAGTGGAGAGTACTTACAACATCTTTAATTTTTACTCTTCATATTATTGCATTAATCTTTATGGCTGGAAAGTCAACAATGTCAGCTAAATTGAATATTTTTCATATAATTTGTCACATTAATTAGTTGATTGTTAGACAGATGTCATTAGTTCATCTTCTTTTTTTTTCCTGTAATTGTTTGAAGAAAATCGGACCGATAGCAATTTGTATCTTCCAATTTACTCTAATGGGTCACATAGAATAATTTCAATAAGAAGTTCAGTTACTTCTTTGAAGGAATATTGATGGTTTGACTT